>ML688090.1:0-10830 GCA_007922175.1 Pelusios castaneus | reverse complement strand
CCCCCCCCCCCCCCCAAGCTACTTTTACGAGACCCGGAGCTACACCAACCTGTAACCCCACCCCCATCTTTCAGGTTTCAATAAAAACAGTAACAAATACTTTGAAGAATGCATTTATTTATACACATTACTGAAATGATCCTAAGGTGCACCTCATGCGTCATGGAACTTAACTAGGGAAGGGCATCATTGAAATGCTCCCTGAGTGCCTCCCTTATGCGAGCAGCTTCTCCTTGTGCCACCCTAATACTCCTAGTGGCTGGCTGCTCGAATGCTTCCTCGAGGCGCTGTGCCTCCGTAGCCCACGTAGGGGAAAACTTTTCTCCCCTACTTTCACAAATGTTATGGAGGACACAACATGACGCAATCACGGCAGGGATCTGGTCCTCCGCCAAGTCCAGCCTCCCATACAAACAGCGCCAGCGCCCTTTTAAACGGCCGAAGGCACACTCCACAGTCATTCTGCAGCGGCTCAATCGGTAATTGAACCGCTCCTTGCTGCGATCAAGGTTCCCAGTGTAGGGTTTCATGAGCCATGGCATCAGTGGGTATGCTGGGTCTCCGAGGATGACTATGGGCATCTCCACCTCCCCCACTGTTATTTTTTGATCAGGGAAAAAGGTGCCCCCTTGCAGCTTCCGGTACAGACCAGTGTTCCTGAAAATGCGGGCATCATGCACCTTTCCCGACCACCCAGCATTGATGTCCGTGAAACGACCCTTGTGATCCACGAGTGCTTGCAGCACCATGGAGAAGTAGCCCTTCCTGTTTATGTACTCCGTCGCGAGATGGTCTGGAGCCAAAATAGGGATGTGTGTGCCGTCTATGGCTCCCCCGCAGTTAGGGAATCCCATGGCAGCAAAGCCGTCCACAATCTCTCGAACATTGCCCAATGTCACTGTCCTCCGTAGCAGGATGCGATTGATGGCTTGGCACACTTGTGAGAGGGCTAATCCGACGGTGGTCCTCCCGACTCCAAACTGGTTTGCAACGGACCGATAGCAGTCGGGAGTCGCCATCTTCCATACAGCAATCGCAACACGCTTCTCCACAGTTAGGGCTGACCTCATGTTGGTGTCTTTCCGTCGCAGGGCAGGGGCCAACTCTGAACACAGTTCCAGAAAGGTTGCTTTCCGCATTCGAAAGTTCTGTACCCACTGCTCGTCATCCCACAGCTGCATAACAATGCGATCCCACCACTCGGTGCTCGTCTCTCGCGACCAGAAACGGCGTTGCACCGTGTGCAGATGATCGGTGAAGGAGCTGAGCAACGCGGTGCTGTTGCTCTGCATGGCATCGATCAGCCCCTGCTCCTCGGTGTCCTCATCTGACTCGGAGCTCATTGCGTACTGAGCAACAAGCCGAGATGTATTCAGAATGTTGAAGGCGACAATGGAGATCATAGCAGGATCCATGCTGTCGCTGTAGCGATTGATTGCAAGTGGTGCGTTGCGTCACTGCAATGTTGAAAATAGGCGCGAGTTGCTATTGGCAACGAGGAAGACGCTAGGGGAACACAAAGCACCATGGGAAACTGACACTTTACCCATGGCGCTTTGCGTTCCTTTCCTTCATCCCATGATTCATAGCGCCAACTTAGGGGAAAATGGAACGATGGGATAGGTGCCCAGAAGTCATTGCGCTCAACCGCGATAATGCGTGTAATTTTGTTGCGTTGCAGGGAGCAACGTGTGTACGCGTTGTCCCGCAATAAAGGTCACGTGAGTTTTGTAGCGCGATTGCCTTGTTGCGCTTTAATCTGATCGTGTGTACATAGCCTCAGTATGTTTCCCAAACCTGAAGAAGAGCTTGGTGTGAATTTGAAAGCTTCCTTCTCTCTCCCTCTCCATCACTGGGTGGTCCAATAAAATATATTACCTCATTGACCTTGAGTCTCTAATATCCTGGGAAAAACACAGCTACAACCCTGTACACAATTCTCTCTATGGCTGCGTCTACACTTGTAAATTAAGTCGACTTAATTTACCCTGTGTCTACACTACAGTTTTCTTAAGTTGACTTAAGCAGCTTGCTTAAGTCGACATAAGGAAAATCAAGTCAACTTAATGAAAATCAAGTCAACTTTATTAAACCTAGATTTAATTCGACTTAAAGCTTAATTCGACTTTTTAAAGTCAAATTAAGCCAGAGTAGACGTGGGGTAGCCCTAAGTCAACTTAGGGCTATCCCAGGACTACACCAATGCCCTCCCTGCCAGGGGCGGGCACAGGGGGAGCCTGGCATGCCCCCCCAAAGGGCAGGGCAGAGCCCTGTGTGACGCTGTCCGGATTTAGGGAACCATTTATGATATTATTTTCTATTAATATCTCATAAATGCTATAATCCATAGGAACTATGTCATGTTTGGTATCAATAGAAAGGTAATAATTTGCTGAGAATGATTATATAGTTTAGGTATAGGAATTATATTTGTATTAGAAGTTAGGAATATGGTTGTTATATCTATACTTTAACTTGTGTGATTCTGGGGAAACACCCCAGACAGGCTGTCTACAACCATTGTGTTCTTAATGGCTCATCGGGTTTCTCCCTGGGCCCATTGTACCTGGGAGCTTCCTTAACATTAAGGACACAATGGTTGTAGACAGCCTGTCTGGGGTGTTTCGCCAGAATCACACAAGTTCAGTGATAGCAAGTAATGGACGAATTACTTTCTGTTCCCAGCTCTGCCATTTATCTTGTGTGAACCTGGGCAAGCCACTTCACCGTTTTTAGCCTCTATTTTCCCTCCTACACTTTGCTTGTCTTGTCTTATGTTGTAGACTGTATATTCTTCAGGGCACAGATTGTCTTTTACTAGGGGTTTGTACCTACTCTCACTTGCAGCCTCCAGATGCTATTGTAGAACAAATAATAAATAGTGAATAATTTATTCAATCAGTTTACCCTTTTTCTGTTCATGAATTCTTTGTGAGCAGCTTGAACGTGTTTCTTATTCAATTCAAAGAATAGTTTCTCTGAATAATGCTTGGTTTACTGATTGGAAGTAAGATTACAGCAAGTATTTTGTGTTCAAAATGTAAGTAGCATTGATCAATGGTACGTGGACATATTGATCAAATGTTATTTTTCAATTCTTTAACTGCATGAGTGTAACTCTTAGTTTGGTTTACAATATGAATATTCATATTTAGTAGTTCAAAATTATTTTTCTTTTGTTCACTTAAAGGTTGCTATTTCTATAAATATTCTTTGCTCATGAGAATATTTGTGGATACTGAACACAAAATGAGAGTGAATAGTGCTGAAATAAGAATATTTTGTAACTGAAGAAAAAAGCACTGAGTATATTTTTTAAGATGTCACACCGCAGGAATATGATGTAGGAAAATGAAATAGAAATATTAAATCAGATCTTCAACAGTTATAAATGGAAACCAATGGAATTAGTCTTAATACTATGGGGGTTTTTTAAACATAGGTTAATTTTCAGTGCATTAATGTTATAGAAAGTATTTACATTTGTACACAAAATTAAGTCTCAATAGTTCCAGAAAAATCTCTGAAGACAACGATTGTCTTGTAAACCTATCTATCTAAAGAGAATTTTGTGTAACAAACATCTTCTTGCCTCACATAGATAAAAAGAGAGATTATTGAAAAAGCTTCACATTAAGTCATTTAATTAATTGAAAGAGTAAACCACTGGGAACCCTCTAACACCAGATTGGTTGATCTCCTCTCTGAAATCATGTACACTAATGTGTGAAGGTAAGGCTTTAAACACTTCTTTGGGGAAAAAAATGTGTCAGTGTAAAAAAAGAAATGTAATACTAACAAAACAGTTGCTACAGCAATTATCTGAAATACAAGTCAGTTGTTTAGTGGTTAATTATCTACTGACATTAAGAATTTTTTTCAAACTGCATTTTAGCAAACACATCATCAGCAATAAATCTAAAGATTTTGCAAAATATATGCCACAATACAACATGATTGTAAATGCCTAAAAATGCAGATTTATGATCAGATCTCTGACTCAGGCTAAATGCTAGTCACTCTTGTAAGAGGATTCAAAGAAAAGAGCTTTCACGTATTATTGATACATGGCCTACTTTCCATTTTTCATATGTGATTTGAGTGTAAACAGTGTAGTAACATCTATGCACTCTCTCTCTCTTTAAGAACATTATTCTGATCTGAGTTTGATTTATGCAAACATTTGTAACTAAATATCTTTATAATGAAGTTTTTCAACAAAAAGCAATCTGAGAAACAACAGATACAAAATAGATCAAGGGTAATCTGCGCAGTCTCTCTAGGAAAACAAAGGATTTCAGTCAGCAAAATATATGCATAGCAGCAAATATTTTAATACAATATTTCTTTCTCCAGTGTGCATTTTTTTTGTGTGACAAAAAAAAAAAAAAAAAGCACAATTGATCTGTTTATGCTGAGTATCTGAAAATAGTCATTATCATTAGAGATATTCATTATGAACTATTCTTCACTAGTACTTATAAGAATTGAAGGACACCTTCATGGCAATGTGTATAACAAAAGGGCTGTGAATATTTATAGATCAGCAAGTAAACCCTGCTACCTTTGTCAGTACCATGTGGTGGAGAGATTATCCTGCTTTAGACTGCAGAATATCGACCAGTTCCAAAGCAAAGCTAAAAAACTGAACAGTGTACTGACTCAAATTTTGATCTTCTAAGCTTACTACAACCCCAGTTATGTACTTGGAAACATCCCCCTCTTCTTTGCCCCCTCAATATAAATTTGTTCTAGAAGTGCTGAATCACTCAAATTAATGCACTCCATTCATATCAACTGAAATATTATATTTTGTCTATCTTATTAATAGGAATTACATAGTTGGCCTAGCCTGACATCAGGACTGACACCTTTAGCCATGAAAAGGAGACTCATCTTCAGGAAGGTTTCAAAGTGTGCGAACCTCGCTGAGGAAAATCTAGCATTCATGATACATATGACAACGGAATCCCAATATTCTATTCTTCAGTAATGTACAGTCTCCCCTGCTCTTCCCAAATAGGAATATATGTTTTATTATAAACCAGCAAAAGCCTCCTCCAAAACAGAGACTTCAAAAAGAGTTTAAAAAAGAAATTCTTGCAGATTTTCTCAATTTCTCTTCATGGTGTCAGAGTATAAGATTAGGACATGAATTTGAAAGTGAGATTTGCAAGCTCTAAATTAAGTGGTGGTGGAGGCTTTTGCTGGTTTATAATAAAACATATATTCATATTTGGGGAGAGTGGGGGAGACCATACATTAATGAGGAATAAAATATTGTAATTCCATAGGCATATTTATGCAGAGGAGAAGTATCCTGTGCCAGGCATTCTTCTGAGACCTTGTTTTATGTTTCTTAAAGGGTGGAAACGTATCAAAGCTAATTCTTCAGGAAGCAAGGCTGTGGCTGAAGTGGGAAGCAAGGAGCTCTCAACTGAGAGATGCCCTCAGGCAAAAGGCAATTTGTCTCAAGTGGAATAGAGTGAGCTAGTGAAGAAGATCACTCTGAGGAAGAACCTACAGTAAGCATTCAAATTTTTTGAGCCCTAGAATTTTTGCATGGACAAAGGCCCTCCCAGCATGATAGCAAAAATGCTGACAGTGCAATCTCCATAAGGAATCCTAAATGCTGGAATTCAGCTGACCTCCAACCTTCAACTAAATAACCCCAAACTATGGACCTCTAAAGCATGCTACAAAGTCCATCACTTTTCCCAAGGTTTGTTCAGAGGGCTGGGATTGGTGGATGAAATGGTTCTCCGCACCTTTTCTGGTTGTGGGGAGACTGCTACTTTTTTTGTTTGTTTGTTTTACCTTTTTCGTAAATGTCAGATATCTGAACTGACCCACTGAAATGATCTGCATAAACAAATAAATGAATAAAATACTACAGACTACACTGTTCTTATCTAGATAAAATCTTCCCATTATTATCTTGTAATAGAGTACAGTATTCAGAGCCTCCTCCAATTCCTATCTGTTATAACTGAAGGTGTTACGGATGGATAGCCAAACTTCAGTTTCGTTATTTGTGTGTGTTTACCTGTAAAGCTCTGGTGTTTTTAGTATTATTATTTATTAAGATTCACTCTACTGGCTTTTCTTTCTGTAAAATCCGAAATAAATTTTTGGTTTCAAAGCTCTATTTTAACTAGCTTTTTATGGTTTAATAGTAGATTTGTGTGACTGTTATTGCAGTCCTGAGGTATTAATAGCATTTTATCCTCCACAAATTACTTCAATATAATGATTCTTGCAAGCTCAGAATATAAAATTATGCAAACCACATTTTTAACATGATCTTGTTGGAATGTTGGCAGAGGGATTTGGGGGAATAATTTAAATCTAAACAGTCATTTTCAGGTGGCAGCCCCCTGAATCACTGGTCATAGTCTTGCTATGTTTTCCAAATGACAGCAGAAGTTTTCATAAACATAACTAATATGATAATAAAAAAACAATTCAGTTTTGCCCTTGACATCCTCTTATGGTACAGTTGGGGGGAAGGGAGGGGCGGGGACATGTGCTATTGATCTTTGAATGTAAGAAGAAGAATTCAGTTATGGTCCATTTGTAGAAGGTTACTAGAAAATATCACAACTGTGGTGTAGTACTTCAGACATGGAGGAATTCTATCTACAAAACAAAACAGAAAAAAACTAAAGCCACAAGTATGGAGCAAGATTTTCTATTTAATTAATAGAGAACTGGGGAGAACTAACCCCCCTGCCCTTCTCGTTTCTGTATAGTGGCAATAACTATGAAATAAAATACTTTTTTGATTAGTTCTTTTCTATTCTGCCCCTTCCCTCATCTCCAGTAGGACACCGATCCTACAATGAGTTCTACATGGCCAGATCCCAGAACCTGAGCAGAGCCCATTGCCTTTGATGGGACTCTTTGGGTGCATCTACACTTGTAAATTAAGTTGATTTAAGCCTGCTTAAGTCGACTTAATTTACTCTGCATCTACATTACAATTTCCTTAAGTTGACTTAAGCTGCTGCTTAAGTCAATTTAAGGAAATTTTAAGTCAACTTTATAAAATCTAATTTAAAGTCTACTTGCTACTTTATTAAGTCAACTTAAGCCATTGTAGATGTGGCTTAGCCCTAAGTCAACTTAAAGAGTCCCCGGGGCTCCCCTACTGACCTCCCTGCCAGGGTGCCTGGCACAGCCAGAGCCTGGCGTGCCCACCCACAGGGCAGGACACAGCTCTGCCCACCCTGCTCCTATACCCTGTCCCTGTCCTGCTCAGCCCCCATGTACTTTAGTACAATGGGGAAAATGCTGAGCCCCCTGGCACTTTTAATGGGATGCCCCCCAACACAGACCACTCCTAGGTGCACCTAGCCCCTAGAAGTTGACTTAGGAATCCAGTGTGGATGCTCTAAGTTGATTTGGCAAGGTCAACTTTAAGTTGACCTAAATTTACAGTGTGGACATGCTAAGTCGACTTATCTATATACCTAAACAAGAGATGTATATAGAATCATAGAATCATAGGGTTGGAAGGGACCTCACGAGGTCATCTAGTCCAACCCCCTGCTAAAAAGCAGGACCACTCCCCCTAAATTATCCCAGCCAGAGTTTTGTCTAACCGAGCCTTAAAAATCTCCAAAGATGAAGATTCTACCACCTCCCTAGATAGCCCATTCCAATGCTTCACCACCCTCCTAGTGAGAAAGTTTTTCCTAATATCCAACCTTGACCTCCCCAGCTGTAATTTGA
Source organism: Pelusios castaneus (assembly GCA_007922175.1). Classification (NCBI taxonomy): domain Eukaryota; kingdom Metazoa; phylum Chordata; order Testudines; family Pelomedusidae; genus Pelusios; species Pelusios castaneus. Next base: position 3,096 of record ML688090.1, on the reverse strand, counting down.
AACCATTGCTCCTTGTTCTGTCCTCTGTTACCCTCGAGAACAGCCTAGCTCCCTCCTCTTTGGAGCAACCCTTCAAGTAGTTGAAGGTTGCTATCAAATCTCCCCTCAGTCTTCTCTTCTGTAGACTAAATAAGCCTAGTTCCTTCAGTCTCTCCTCATAAGTCATGTGCCCCAGCCCCCTAATCATTTTTGTTGCCCTCCGCTGGACTCTTTCTAATTTGTCCACATCCTTTCTGTAGTGGGGAGCCCAAAACTGGACACAGTACTCCAGATGCGGCCTGACCAGTGTCGAATAGAGGGGAATTATCACATCCCTCGATCTGCTGGCAATACTCCTACCGATGCAGCCTAATATGCCATTGGCCTTTTTGGCAACAAGGGCACACTGTTGGCTCATATTCATCTTCCCGTCCACCATAACTCCCAGGTCCTTTTCTACAGCGCTGCTACTTAGCTGATCGGTCCCCAGCCTGTAGCAGTGCATGGGATTTTTCCGTCCTAAGTGCAGGACTTTGCACTTGTCTTTGTTGAACCTCATGAGGTTTCTTTCAGCCCAGTGTTCCAATTTGTCCAAGTCTCTCTGGATCCTGTCCCTGCCCTCCAGAGTATCTACCATTCCCCCCAACTTGGTGTCATCCGCAAACTTACTAAGCACGCAGTCTATTCCATCATCAAGATCATTAATGAAGATGTTGAATAGAACCGGCCCCAGGACCGACCCCTGGGGCACTCCACTCGTTACCGGTTGCCAACCAGACATCGAGCCATTGATTCCTACCCGCTGAGCCCGTTGATCTAACCAGTTTTCGATCCACCTTACGGTCCACTCGTCCAACCCATACTTCCTTAACTTGCCAACGAGAATGCTGTGGGAAACCGTATCAAAACCCTTGCTAAAGTCAAGGTATATCATGTCAACGGCTCTTCCCGCATCCACAAATCCAGTCATCTCATCATAGAAGGAAATCAGGTTGGTCAGGCACGATTTGCCCTTGGTGAATCCATGTTGACTGTTCCTGATCACTCTATTGTCCTCCAAGTGTTTCAGGATGGATTCCTTGAGGACCTGCTCCATGATTTTCCCAGGGATTGAGGTGAGGCTGACCGGTCTGTAGTTCCCCGGATCCTCCTTTTTCCCTTTCTTAAAGATAGGTACTATATTTGCCTTTTTCCAATCCTCCGGGACCACCCCCGTTCGCCACGAGTTCTCAAAGATAATGGCCAGCGGCTCTGCAATCACTTCCCCCAACTCCCTCAGCACCCTCGGATGCAGTTCATCCGGCCCCATGGACTTGTGCACATTCAATTTCATTAAGCAGTCCCTAACCTGACTTTCCATCACCGAGGGCCACTCTTCTCTCCAGTCTGCGTTACCCCGTGTAGTAGCCTGGGAGCTGGCCCGCCCTGTGAAGACTGAAGTAAAAAAAGCATTGAGTACTTCAGCCTTTTCCGCATCATCCTCCACGAGGATGCCCGCCCCATTCAGTAAGGGACCTACACCACCTCTGATCCTTTTCTTGTTGCTGATATACTTATAGAACCCCTTTCTGTTATCCTTCACATCTCTTGCTAGCTGCAACTCCAATTGTCCTTTGGCCTTTCTGATTTGATCCCTGCAGTCCCGAGCAATATCTTTATACGCCTCCCTTGTCATCTGTCCAAGCTTCCACTTCTTGTAAGCTTCCCTTTTATGTTTCAGCTCCCCGCAGAGTTCCCTGCTAAGCCACGCTGGTCGCCGTCCACATTTGCTGTTCTTTCTGCACATCGGAATGTTATCTTCCTGTGCCTTTAACAGGGTTTCTTTAAAATACAGCCAGCTGTCTTGGACACCTTTCCCCTTCAGATCAGCTTCCCATGGGACCCTGCCCATCAGCTCCCTAAGGGAGCCAAAATCTGCTTTTCTGAAGTCCAGGGTGTGTGTTCTGCTTCTTTCCTTCCTTCCATTGATCAGGATCCTGAACTCTACCATCTCATGGTCGCTGCTGCCCAGGTTGCCATTTACTTCTACTTCCCCAATCAATTCTTCTCTGTTTGTGAGCAATAGGTCTAGAGGTGCAAGGCCCCTAGTTGGTTCCTCCAGCATTTGTACTAGGAAGTTGTCTTCAATACTCTCCAAAAACTTCCTGGATCTCCTGTGCACTGCTGTATTATCTTCCCAGCAGACATCAGGATAATTGAAGTCCCCCATAAGAACCAGGGCCTGCGACGATCTGGAAACTTCTGTTAGTTGTCCATAGAACGCCTCATCCACCTCCTCTTTCTGGTCTGGCGGTCTGTAGCAGACACCCACCACAACATCCCCCTTGTTGCATTCTCCCCTAAACTTAACCCACAAGCTTTCAACCATCTTGTTTCCACTTTCATAGTGGAGCTCCGAGCAGTCATACAGCTCTTTTACATATAAAGCTACTCCTCCCCCCCTTTTTCCCTGCCTGTCCTTCCTGAACAATTTATATCCATCCATGGCAGTGCTCCAGTCATGCAAGTTATCCCACCACGTTTCTGTTATTCCAATTATATCATAGCTCCTTGTCTGTGCCAGTACTACCAATTCTTCCTGCTTGTTTCCCAGGCTCCTCGCATTTGTGTACAGGCACCTAAGATACCGGGCCCATTGCCCTACTTTGCCCTGTCGATTCTCCCTCCTGTCGCATCTTCCCCCTTGCAATTTCTCCCGGTGTCCTCCTTCCCCATTCGCCTGAGGTATTATGACTTTATCAAGAAATAAACAATTATTCGACCCCAGCCCCCAGTTCCAACTACCCTCTCTTTTATTCCTGCTGTTACAGCCCCAGCATCCCCCAAGATCCATCCCTTCCCCCAGGTTTCCCTCAGTTTCACTTACCTGTGGGTGTTGGTCATCTTCCCCCTTCGGACCTAGTTTAAAGCCCTCTTCACCAGGTTAGCCAGTCTGCTTCCAAATATGCTCTTTCCCTTCCTGGATAGGTGGAGTCCGTCTCTGCCTAGCAGTCCTTCTTCCTGAAACAGCACCCCATGGTCGAGGAAGCCAAAGCCCTCCTGGTAACACCATCTCCGCAGCCAGGCATTCACCTCCAGGATGCATCTGTCTCTGCTCGGGCCCCTACCCTTGACCGG
>ML688089.1:73610-123061 GCA_007922175.1 Pelusios castaneus | reverse complement strand
GGGGGGGGTGAATTCTGAGTTATTTGTCTCGAGTTAACTCTGGGATAAAGCCTCTGGGATTTGATCGCCCCCATGACCACTCCCCACCCTGATCTACATGAGACGCGGACGAACCGGGTGCAAGCACCGGAAGCCTGGCCAGCTAACGGGAAGGTCGGACCAGCAGATCTGACAACAAAGGAAAGGTGATCAAAGTAAAGGGGCTCAGAGTAGCACCTGGCTCCTAAGCAGAAAGTAACACAAAAAGTTTTGAGGTTCTTCCCAGCTTTATGCTGAGACTCTTAGGTAAATGAATAATAGCAGCACCAACCTTGGGTTTGGGGTTGATGTAGGAATTGGGGTAGGTATAGGATTTGCTTTGGGTATAATTGTGTTAGCATTTCTGCTTCTGTGTGTGTGTTTATAATTGATAAAAAATAAGAGAAAAGTTGTGTTAGAGAGTGTGTGTGAGGAAACTCTAACCAGTGACCAAGTCTGAGACTAAATCCTGTGTGCAGCCACCCCGGGCCTGCAAAGGTCCTAAAGCAAGGGTGCACAGGTGAACCTCGTGGCTCACTGGATCCCCTTCTTGTGAGAGTGCATAAACGGGCGCCCCCTGTGCTTGGTGTCTGTGCTGCTATAACTCTGTTGCTGTGGGGAGGAAAGTGTGAATGGGGGATAACCGTTGACCAGGTCTGGGACTAAATCCTGTGTGCAAGAGTGCACAGGTGAACCTCGTGACCCAATGGGTGTGAATGAGATCCCTATATAATAGCACAAAGAGTCCTGTGTGATTGTGTCTTACATATGGACTTGTGTTCTTAATTGCTCTAGTTTGTGTGTATTGGGCTCTGTTATGCTCTCTCTGCCATGTGTTTAAAGCCATAATTGATGCAAAACCCTGAATCTGCATTCATGCAATAAGCAGCATTGTAGTTTAGAGTGTTTGTGGATATATTGGGTGTTTATTGTACTACTAATCACTGCCTTAATCTGTGTAATTGTAATCATAGTGCCTTAATAAATGTCACAGGCATAGTAAATAGACAAAAATCATTGTTAGTGGTGGTCTTTGCCTAGGGGCTTCGGGAGCTTCCCAACATCCGCATTTAAAAGGACCGGGTATTTGTTTAGGCACCCTTCCCCCTTAAGGGGATAAAGCTTAACAAGCCTTTGATGTGAAAGCACCTAGTACCTAGCACGTGAGTTAACCCCTTACATTTACTGCAATCTAGTTTTGATTTTGCTGGTTAATCAATGAGAACATCCCTCTTGATATAAATCCATTCTTTTCTGCTTGCTGTGAATTACTGCTCAAGTCTCTGCTCTGTGTAATGCCAGATTGTGAATCTGTCTGGATTTAGGGACCATTTATGATACTATTTCATATTAATATTTCATAACTGCAATAATTCATAGCAGCTATGCCATGTTTGGTACCAATAGAAAGATTGTAATTTTCTGGGAATGATTATATGGTTTATGTGTAGGAATTTCATCTGTATTAGAAGTTAGGAATATGTTTGTCATATCTGTATTTCAACCTGTGTGATTCTGGGAAACTCCCCAGATTGGATGTCTACAGCCATTGTTTCCTTAATGGCCCATTAAGGCAGCTTCCACGTACAATGGGCCCAGGGTGAAGCCTGTTGAGCCACTAGGACTTGACCACGTGACAACTCCATTTTGATTTGCAAAAGCTCCACATAGCATGGGGAAAGCCAGAGGTGATAAAAGGCAGCAGCCCCACCTCCATCTTGTCTTCAGCCTTCAGTTTACAGCCAACACCCAACTCTGGAACTGTTCATCTGCGACTGGACAATGGACTGAGGCCTACCCAGGTATTGGGTGTTACCAGAGAAACTGTGCCTGCAAACTGCTTTACATGGACTCAAAATCATTTGTATGTAATGAGATTCACTTTGACCCTTTAAAATCTGTCATATTTTGCTTCTTTTCTTTTTGTATTAAACCTTTAGTTGTAGTTACTAAAGGATTGGCTATTGGTGTGGTATTTTGGGTAAGATCCAGACCTATATTGTTCTGTGTAATGTGGCTGGCCCTTTGGGGTCAGAAGAACCTATTTCTTTAAGAAACCATGTGGCTAGGTGGGAGGCAAAGGAACTGGAGTACAATAAAGGGAGATCTTTCTATTTTGGCATGTTTTGTGGTAATCGGTGCGAGAAACCAGAAGCCTCGTGACTGATAGGGAGCCTGGTTTAAGTACCACCCGTCAGTGTTTGGGGAGTTTGGCTCCCAGTTTTGCAGGTTGCCTGGATTTTTGGACTTTCAGAAGGTTATCCCTGGGAGGCTGGTCACAGAGATGCCTTGTCTTCTGCTGTAGAATTAATATTCAGTCAGTAGAGCCTCTAACATCACACCATTAGCACACACTGTGCGTCCATCCTAGACACAGTCTCGAAAAGCACCTAGCACATGAGGTAGATACTGTCTCCCCTAGCTTCTGTCAAACTACAGATTATTTGATACATAGAAGGTTTAGAAAACTGATAAACTTGTTTTGTAGTGTGAAATTGTTGTTGAAGAGGTGTGTGAATTTTTTTCATAAAAACGTTATTGAAATAGTTATCAATGTGTTTAAATAGAAACCCATACTTTGGATAAATGGACATTTTGATAATATTTTCACTGGTAAATTCTGATTTTAGAAATGTGACAAAAATGAAATAAAGATGAGTATTGGTGATCTTTTTGTCACAATTCAGCATACCTGCATTGGCCTGCTGGGAGTGCCACATGTCAAGGGCACTGGGGCTTCTGGGAAGAAGCAAAGAAGAGGGTTCCTTCCATTAGCTTGTGTGGTGTGCAGCCTGATAGCAGCTGCTGTCCCCTATCCACTCCCTGCTTCCCAGTCCCTGTCCTTTGGGACAGGGACCCCTTGGTACATGCCGGCGTGCTGTGCTGCCCAGGTCAGGTGCAGTTCCTGCAGTGGTGAGCTGCAGGCACCCTGGCTCGGGTTTCTCTCCTGAGGCCAGGAGCCAGTGGTGTCAGGTGCATGCTGTCTGGCCTTGGTGCTCCCACCTATGTTCCCCTCTCAACACCTGACATGCCACTGCACCACTCAACTCCGGGTCCCCCTCCCACCACACAGCCCCCAGCCCTTCTGCCCCTGTGTGAGCACCTTCCCCCGTACCCTGCCTGTCCCTGGGCCATGTCCCCCTTCAGTCCGTGTCCCACAGGCATGCACAGCCCTGCTCACAAAGGGGGAGGAGCATTCACCAGCAGGTGTCTAACGTGATGTCCCCACACCTGGATCTTCTGGGGCAGGGGGAACCTGCTCCTCTCCCTCCTGCCATCGGGGCAGGGATGAGCTCTGGACTGGCAGCTGGCTCCAGGGCTGATGAGGTGCCCTCCAGCTCCTGCTGGGCGTTGGTCTCCCCTTCCTTCAGCACCACAGTCTCATCCCCCAAGCCCTCCTCCTGGTTGTCATCGAGGGAGGGGGGTCGTCGGAGTTGATCATGTGGGCTGGGAGGCTACCACTCTCCTGCCCCAGGAAGGCATGCAGCTGGTCATAATAGCGGTAGGTGGGGGCGGCCCATCTGAAGTGTCTTCACCTGGGCCTTCTGGTACCCCTGCCGCAGGTCCATGATTTTCACCCGGACCTGCTGGGTGACCCGGGTGTGGCTCTTGGCAGCCAGGGCCTCGGAGATGGAGGCATAAACCCCCTTGTTCCCATGGCTGCCTTGCAGCCTGGTAGCGACTGCTTATTCCCCCATATGGCCAGCAGGTCCAGGATTTCCTGGTGGCTCCAGGAAGGAGCCTGCTTGCGGCGCTGGCTGCTCTGCTCTGCCATGCTTGCAGAGGCAGGCCTGGCCAGGTCTGAGGTGCAGGGAGGGCAGGGCTGTGTCCTGCCCTGTGGTTGGCCAGGGCAGGGTTCCTGTGCCAGGAACTCTAGGAGGGAGGTCAGGGAGAGGAGGAGGGCATTTAGGTCTACGTGGGGCTACTTTGCATCCACACTGTCTTAAGTCGACTTAATAAGGTTGACTTAAGCACTGATTTGAATTAAAATGAGGTGTTATAAAGTCGACTTAATTTTTCATTAATTCGACTTAAGGACCTGATTAAATCGATTTAAGGAAAGCTCACTGTAGACGCAGAGTCAATTAAATTGACTTAAGCCTCTTTAAGTTGACTTAATTTCTAAATGTAGACGCACCCTAAGTTCTCCCATTGTGACAGGCACATGTCTTCATCTTGGTTTAGGTTTTACTGGAACCTGAGCTTGTTGTACGGCGATTGTTGGGAGGTGGTCCCTACCCCAGGATAGCTTTGTGACTCTTGCTCCCAGTCACTCCACACTGCAACATCCAGTCTAGCCATCCCGTGTTCCATCTTTCAATTTTGCTGGGCCCACCTTTATCCATTTCCTTCCCCATTCTTCAGGTGCTATATAAATACCCCAAGTCTGTTGTAACCCAGAAAGATTTATAGTCAGAGCAGCACTTCTCTTTTCTGCAGATCCCCCACAGCTGTTTCCAGTTTTGTATTCTGTTCCTGTGATTGCTCTAACAACTCTGGACTGTTGCTGCCCAGTTGGAGATAAGAGGCTTTTCAGGGCTATCTTGCTTCTTTTGCGTCTTAACTGTTTTTGTTGTTTGTTACTTGTCCTGTGAAATTTGTGTCATATTCTGTGAGCCAAGTCCCTGCCATGGCCATTAATCAATATTCTACTTTTCTTACTCATTACATTTTAAAGCCTCAGTCTCAGACATCACTTTAGATATTCCAATCCATGTTTTCCCACTATCCCTCATATTAAACTCCTTTTCTAGGTACCCAAAGTGTCCATACTTCATTAAATTCTGTGGGGATTTTCAGGGAGGGGCGAAAGGTGCTCTCAACCTTGGAGTTTTTTGCCATCTTTGATCCTGATTTGTACAGAGGACAGCTTACCAATTTACGAGATCAGTGGTTGGGGTTACCTGGGTTTTCAGCAGCTGGCTGCATGTGTGTTTGTTCTCCGTGTGTGCCGCAGCAGCTATGGCCAGGTAGCCAGCCCAGCAGATATTGATCAAACTGCCTGAAAAGACAACAGACTTGACTGAGTCGTGAAGGCACTCAGCCAGGTTTATTCTCAGTGAAGCATGGTCTCAGCTCTCTGGATCTAATGTCTACTAACTCATTACGATGGCCCAGCTCATTAAATGACGGGACTTTCCGGTCTCCCTCCCTGACCCCTCGGCCCTCCCAAGATCAGTCAAAAGTTTAATAGGAGGCATCCCAACATTTATAGACCAAGGCAAACAATTAGGGATAAACAACTTCTATATCATCTTACTTGCTCTCTGACAGGATTGTTACCTCCCTTGTAATTTACTACTGATGTTTCCGACAAACATGATTATTCATCCTTTCTGTCACACCATTTTAACTTGTGCTTGGTTGGGGGTGTTCCTGTGCTAGCCTGCTGGAAAGAGTTTACACATTCATTGTGTTTTAGCTGTGCTAGCAATACTGGTGCCAAGTTCATGTATCAGACACTGAACTTTTAGGCAAACATCTGCTTTTAACAGGGCCTGAATTTTACTCATAGCATAAGTCTTGCTGCCTTTGGTGCAGGCCTCAGGCCTTGAATCAGGCCCATGCTATCCCTTCCTCCTACACTTCATTACTTTGTGCACCAGTGAGGCCTAATTTCTGACACGCTGTTTTCTGTTCACTATTTCTGATCTTCTGCTCCTCTTATTTACCTCTCCGTAACCTTAACAGAGTTGTTGAGTGGTCAGAAAAAGCCTTTCTGTTTAAATTAATTCAGCCTTCCCATCTCCTTTTTACATCATTTCTTAAAACAACTTTATATAGCGGGTCATGGTGACAATTCATGAATTTTCACTCATTTTTTAAAGTTAAGCTAAACATTAGGATAAACTACCTGAACGCAAGTTCTAGAGAGGAGGGAGCTAGGCTGTTCTCAATGGTGGCAGATGACACCACCTCATATATAACATCACCAATCTTTTTCTACTCTGGTGTAGTCTGGCCCTTTCACATTGGTACCTCACATATCAAGACACGGCTATTAGGGCAGTTAGAATTGTCACCTGTATTATCATTAGTTGTAGGCTGAGTGTTGGGATAGGCATTATTACAGAGAGTCCCACACTGATATGTAAATAAGAAGTAAAACAGAAATTTGGAGTAGTGACATCACAAATGAGGTCTTTATACATTACTTGTGCTTAGTTATTGTCCATCCAATTATAGGTTCCCTTTACTGCTGGCTGTCACCACCTTGTACCTTGGCTGGGCAGGAAAGAGGAATGGTTAGCTTCTCTGTTTCATTATTCTGCCATACACAGCTAGTTGACATAGATCCAGTTGTTTGTTATATATGTTGCCTTCCACATACATGAGGGAATGGACAGAACCCAATTTATAAAATATGACTGTGTCAGGATTTAAGTATCAACACCCAGAAATTGAACAGGACTGTTTTGAATAACATGTACTTCATTTAGGAGGCAGTTTCACTGATCCTAACTTATGGTTCCTACTAATGGGGGCTTGTTTACACAATCTGTAGTTACTACATAACTTAGTTTCTTTAGCAATCTAGTTTCACTTTTCCTTTATGTTGTTTGCTGATATTAGTTCACTAATTTTCACTGGTTCGTTGGTGAAACAGTTTAGTGATGGTACTCATTCTTTAAATAATAATCTCCCCTCCCTCCCGCCGCCCAATTAATAAAATAATTGTTTTTGTTTACAACGCCATTATGTGCTTTGGCAAAAATATACGTACATATATTTATAACAGAGGCCTTTTGGAACTTTGAAAAAATGGTATTAATTTGATGTTGGTTATATAATATATTATAATATACATATTAAAATAATGTGATACCACTCATATAAAAAAAGTTTTGTTCAACAAAATCAAACAAAAAGTTAACCATATAATATACACCACACAGCATACAACACAGGACAACACACATTATGTAAAAGACAAACTTACAATTAAAAACAAATGGCACCAGAATTATATTTACAACTGTATCTGATAAAGCACTAAGAAGTATAACGATTAAGGAGATGTATTTTAGAAAATAGACACATAATCCAAATAATTAAACATTTAAATAAGCCAGTTATCTCTCATATCAAGTTCCTTGCCAAATTAGTTATATTAATTTAAGTATTTGAAGCATTTTTCATTGCCTTCTATTACTTAATTTTCAATTCTCCTAAATGAAAATAAGGAAAGGCCATGTTTAAAATATAACTCAGTGGTAGAATTAGAAGCAGTCTGCATTTCTGTTGCTTGACAAGTATATCTTCAAAAAACTTAGAAATATTTCTAGCTGTTGAATTGACAGATTAAAATAATTAAATTACTGGATTTATTTAAAGTAAAGATTTTACTTGTTTTTCCTCTTCATTTGTTTTGTTCTCTGTTTTCCATTGCTTCCTCTTTTTCACTATGGTGGTTTCTGTAATAACTGCTAATTTTTTAAAACAATAAAGCAGAAGTGAGAAGAAGCGGGGACAGAGGAGGGAAGAACAACCTGACCTGAGCAAAGGCAGAGACTAATTGAATATATCAAGGTATCTTAAAGTACTTGCAAAAGCAGCAATTTTAGCAAACAGACAAAATAAAGAAAAATGTAACTGGTATACTAAAATATTGAGAAAGAAGGTTCTATTATTAGCTCTGAGTGAGGAGCAGTTCCATGTGTTAAATCAGTTGGATTCCTGCATCCCTGGTTTTTATCCAGGCTCTGAAAAGCAAGCAGGGGTCATTACCAGCTTTTGTAAAATTATAATTTGTTCCCCCTGTGTCTCTTGCTTTTATTTGCATATCAAATAGATTGCAGGAGTGTCCTTGCCCTCTGCAGCTGTTTCTGGGCAATTCCATGTGTACATCGATTTTAAGTATCAAATACATCGATTTTAAGTATCAAATAGTTTCCCTCTTAGTTTCTCACTTTCAAATTGTTTTTTATTCACTCCCCTGTGATCAAGTCACAACTCCTGTCTTCTAATGTGCTCTGTGAATTGTTCTACTTTTTCCTATATCCAGTTTACCAACCCAGTGAAAATAATGCCTTCTGTTTCTCCTTCATGTGCACTTCCTTCTTCTGTTCTAACAGGCACCAGCCTAGATCTTGATTTAAATTCTTTCTTTCCATTGTCTAGAGCCCCAGGTTGGACATTATTTTGTAGCGCTCTATTTTATTTAAAGAAAAATTATATACTTTCAATTTGTTACACCAATAAGGTTGAAAGCGGTCTTCCTTTCCATTATCTAGCGCCCTTCTTTGGGCATTACTTTGTAGCCTCCCATTTTATTTAAAGCAAATTTAGTAATGTTGTATTACCAGGGATTCGGCTCTGGTGGTTAAGCTCACCCGAGTGAAAGTCACCTCTGCTATTTGCTTCAGAGGTAGAGCTTCTGGGACCAGATTTAGAGAACTTTGGAACCACATGAAAACCAAAGACAGTGATGACAGGAATATTCAGAAGTAAAAAATTCAGTCTCTGTTAGGAGTAGTATTAAAATTAAAAGCAAGGTTGTGATTCCCAAGCATATATCCTGAAACACTTATGGATGAGTTATACAGATAATCACACTCAAATCCTTAATCATATTCTTAGAGTCTGATCTGGGTCTTGTCAAGTGTTTCTCTGCCCATGCGATCATCCTACCTCACATGAACAACTTCACAAGAATTGCAGGTAAAGTTGTGCTGTTAGTTAGGTCTTGCAGGCAGGGCCGTCTCATGGAGGAAGCGGGGCCCAGGGCCAATAGGCCGAGGCAGGGCACCCGCCCCCATGCTGGAGGGGACCAAGGCGGATCGGCCCGCTCTGCCCCCTAGGGACCTCTGTTGCCCCCTGGGGACTAGGACCTAGCCCTGGCTGGGACCCGAGACTGCCGCTGGCGCCGCAGCCGGGGACCCAAGGCTGCCGCCGAGGCTCAGCCACTGCCAGGAGCCAGCCCCGGCCGAGGCTGCCCTGCCCTGGCCATAGCCGGGAACCTTGTGTGGGGCTGGGGCAGGCCAGGCTGGCCCAGAGCAGTCCTGCTGCGTGCCGGCTGCTGCCCGGCCCGGCCTGCGTACCCGCTTGCCTCACCCCTGGGCCGGCCAGCTGCGTCACCCTGGGGGTGAGGATGGCTAGCCCAGGGGCCGAGCAAAGCGCTCTCGCCCCGCTCCGCGCTGCTGCCATTGGCCCGCTGCTGAAGGCAGCTGGGACTGGGACGAAGCGTGGCCATGGGGCCGTGGTGCGGGCCCCGCATGGTCCCATTGGGAGTGGGACAGCGTAGGGCCCACGTAACAATGGGTCCCGGGGCAATTGCCCCATTTGCCCCCCCAGGCCCCCTAAGGATGGCCCTGCTTGAAGGCCATGTTTGGTTTTCATCAGATAACACTCTGGTACCCATTATAATACAGAGCTCAGGGCAGATCTCCTAATAGGATGACTCATCATCTGCACCATACAATATATACAGAGACACAGCAGCTATCCCCACATGCAGGCGTCAATAGTGGAGAAATTCCCAGAGCTATTTTTTATATTCTTAGCCTTCTTTTTGTTCCCCGGCTTCTCTCTTGAAAAAGAAGGAATCACTTCAACAACTGGAAGCTGAAGGTTACTTACCATGGGATAATATAGGTCACATGATCAGAACTGGGCATAGAATGAGGTACAGCCACAAACTGCTTCTATACGGAGCATGCCCAGTAAAAGTTTCTAAGGGTGACTAAAGGTCATTAGCCAAAAATAAAGGATTCCTAGGAAGAACTGTAGCTCTGAAGTCAACAATTGCAGTGAGAGATGATGGCAACATCCCAGGATGAGTAATGCCTAACAGTGAGCACGTGCAATCTAAATTAAGAATAGATAGCATAAAAGAACCGATGGCTAGGACAATATAAAGGACAGACAATCGGCAGGCAGAAGAAACAGTCAGGAGCCAGAGAGAAGAGCTGCTGGAAAGAAGCTAAAAGCTGCTCAGAGACCTAACTGCAGACAGAGGAGCAGAGTTGACTAGGAACAAACAGCAGCAGCAACAAGCAAATAATATGGCAAAGCCAATGGATAGAGTAAGCATGCTAGTTTTTAATTACACCATAGCATAAGATAAGAACTGCTGTTGGCAATTTTTTACCACCTGGCCACCGGAATCCACCATTTAGAATAATTTAAACTGTGCCCTGTTGCAATTTCGATGCTTTCGAACTTACAATACTTAAATATTCAACTTAACTTTTTAACTTGATTTACAGAGATATCTTCCTGATTTTTTATTTTTAGATTACTTTGTAGTAGCGATTATTAATTACATCAATAAAAAGATACTTTGTTCTCTTTGCGTATGTCAATCACTTTATGAAAAGGTTACAGACGTGCTCTAAGTGTTTATTTTCATTGACTGTCCTGGAGACCCTTTCCTTGGGAAAGACAGATTAAGAGGGTGGTGGAGTAACCAAAGCCTATTTCTCAGGGTCACAGCATTGTTGTAAATCTGTATCATGGCATCCACTGAAATCAACAGTACTAATTGAGTTCCAGAATTCTTCTCTGTTAGGTCAATTCCATAAGTATGTTCTCTCAAGAGAATGAGTCAGATAACAAAGCCAATGACAAGATTTGATTGGGCATTTTTTTTTGTTTATAATTATTTTAAAAGAATTGGAGGTGTGTGAATGTAGCAAGTCTCTCTTCTTTAATAGTAAGAAAGAAATGCTTTATTTATATGGGTAGTATTTTCAGTAGAACTTGTGGGAGTTGGGTGCCCAAATCTGACTGAAATTCAAAAGGACTTGGGTGTCGGGGAAAAATAAAAAAGTCTGGCTTAAAAATCCCAGACTTTCTTTCTTTCTTTCTTTCTTTCTTTCTTTCTTTCTTTCTTTCTTTCACTGGAATAGTCAGTGATTGCTGTTTTCCAGAAACTGGGAATGGGTAAAGATATGGATCACGTGATGATTACCTGCTATGTGCCTTACCTGTGTAGCACCTGTCATTGGCCACTGTTGGAAGTCAGTATAATGGGCTAGATGGACCATTGGTTTGACTCAGCAGGGCTGTTCTAATGTTCTTTCCTCTCTCTCTCTTTTCTACCTACCTATTTTTTCTCTATATTTCTAACTTCTATCTCTGACCAGGGGTACTGCAAGATGCCATATGAGGAGAGTTTCAGTCTCTACAGCAGCTAAAAAAACCCTAAGATATCATCACTGCCACCCCAACTCTTGAGTTCCCCAACTCAAGAGCCAAGAGTTTTTAAAATCTGAAGCTGGAAGCTGTAAGTAGAAAGCAATAGAAGAATATAATCAAACTGTCATAAGCCAGACATGCTGGATCCATGACACAGGTCTTAGATCTTAGGCAAAAGTGTGACTTTTTGCCCAACTTGGGGAACAGTCTGAACCCCATCTCTACCATTACAGCTGCAACATTTCATCATTTTGGCAGGGGCGGGGGGTGGAAGGCATTTCATAGTGCAGATAACATGAGAAATCTTTTTTTTTTTTTCATTGATTTCTGCTACAGTCAGGGTGTCTAATCAGCATCCACAGTACTGGTGAAGAAAAGCATGGGAAGTATTTGGAAATGTCCATGAGTTTCTCCTCATAGTGGTTTGCCTTTTAGTTAAAGCTGTGTTGGTACGAAGATATGAGATTTTGAATGATTTCTTGCAACAAGTGTTGACTCCTTTGGTTTACCAATCTGTTCCACCTTATATTTAGCTTTGACACTCTGAGTACTTTTCTGAAACCTGAAGAAATCTGTGAAGCTTGAAAACTTGTCTCTCTCACCATCAGGGGTTGGTCCAGTAAAACATATCTCCTCACTCATTTTGTCTTTTTCTCCTCAGAGTTCCCTTTCCTCATTATTCCAGTGTAGAAGAGTTGTATAAAATCTCCCTAAATTGGCTTTGGGTTCCACTCAGAACATGCTTTAACAGATTTTTTTTGCATCTCTCTATATTTTTCCATCTCTGGCAGGTTTTTGAGAGCTGATACTTTTTCTTGACTGTTTTCCCACAGAGTGAAGGTAAAATCCGAATTTCCTATGAGCTGTCAGAGGGGGAAAAATTAGGCACAAGTAACAGAAAGGTGCAGGTGAAGAAATGCCTGGATACCCATGGGATTCCCTGTAATCTGGTAGGAGTCCATCAATGTCTGATAGAATTATAGAGGCATGTACAAGATATTGACCATGGTAATAGATACTTGTGCAAAACTGGTGAAAATCTGTTCATCAGAAAATGAGGGGAGGTGTCCTTGTTGTTTTTTATGAGGCTTTTAGAATTAAATGAACTGAAGCCAGTTGGAATGGTTCAAATTCAGTGACTGCTTCAGTGCTATGCTGAATTGGGATGAACTTAAATGCATGTTGAAACATAAATAATGAGTAGAACAAAGTGGGAAGCATATTTTGTGTTCTGAAAAAAAAGAAAAAGATTTATTTTAAAATGATTTTTTTTACAGATTTTTTTTTTTAAACCTCAGATCTGATTTTTTTTTCTGTCCCTCTCCTCCCCTAAGCCCTTTACAATAAAACTGACTGAAACCAATGGAAATGATAAAATTAAGCAACTGCTTCAGTGTTATGATGAACTGGGATGAATTTAATTGCATGTTTAAATATAAATGATGGATAGAAGAAGTTGTGAAGTGTTGTGGAGTCTTTTTTTTATTTATGAAACATGCTTTCTCAGATTCTTTTAAAACCCCAGATCTGATTTTTTTTTTCTGTTTCCTAAAACCTATCTTTTTTTTTTAAATTGCTAACAAAGATTTTTGTTCCAGGTTTTGGGTAAATCCCCAAGAAATATCAATAAAAAATCTTTTAAATTAAACAATTAAGGCCTGTTGAAATATTTTCCAAGAGTTCTGTTAATTCACAGTATTTATGCTCCATAGAATTCATAATATATAGATATCATATATTATAGCAGTTATTGGAATTGTTACTGTCAGTCAGATTTTAGAATTGAGTTCCACTCCTGCAATGGGGAAAACATACGAGTAAACCTACTCGTGGGAGTTGCTTCATTTAAACTAGTGTAAATAAAGGCATGTAAATTAAGACAAATGTATAAATGCTTGAAGGATTGTGTTATTCTTTCAGACTATAGGATGTGGGTTGTTCTGCGTGGGAATGGCAGGTGTTTGACTATAGAGTCCACGCTAGTGACATAGATGAGCAGCTGAGGTAGTTTCTCAGTAATCCCAAGTGGGTGCGTCTACACTTACAAAGTAAGTCGACATAAGATTGCTTAAATTGTCTTAATTTAATCTGCGTCTATACTACATTTTCCTTAAGTCCTGCTCAGCCCCCATTGTATACAGGTAAAATGGGGCAAATGCTGAGCCCCCTGGCACTTGGCAAGGGGTGCCCCCCTGCCACCGTGGACCAGTCCCACCTAGCCCCTAGAAGTCGATTTAGGCATCCAGTATGGACATTCTAAATTGATTTGGCAAGGTCCCCTTTAAGTCAACTTATTTTTTGATAGTTGACTTAGCAAAGTCGACTTATTTGGCCAAGTGTAGACATAGCCAGTGTGACACGCTGTATCTCATTTACATCCTTATAGTGTCATATGTACATCATTCTTGCTCACCTTTAGAGTATAATTGTTCAGTGCCTAATGCAAAGTATGTCCTGTCAGGTGTTTTGGGAATGCTCATGGCATGCTGACTATTACTATTATGATAGCATGTTTCCTGCAATATCATACACATGCACAGATATGAAACTCTGCCATATCATGTCCCCATATGTGTCTCTCACATGACCGGAATAGATACAGACAAATACTAAGCAAAGAGAGGGACTGCTGCTTGCTATGGAATGCATATAGGAATAATGGACTGGCCTGAGAACCTGTGAGCACTTTGGCTTAATTGGAAGAAACTGTGTCCTTGCTAGAGATGGATTATCAATTTCTTTGATAAATTTACAGACAAATATAAATGAACTTTTTCATTGCAGTGTACAGCACTGAACCTTGTAAAACGACAGTACCTGGGGTTGCATCTGGAACTGGGCATGTTTGTTGGGATTTTTTCCCTATGAACACATGGCTAGAAGTGCTTTTTCATTGGATCAGGGCCCTATTACTCACAGGATGTGAGGCACTGGGTAACCCAGGAGAGGGTGGTTGACACAAAAAAGTAAAAAGTAATATAAATTGGGGCCCAGGAGTGAGGAATGGGGATGACACAGGTACACACTAGACCATATAGCCAGGGAGGAATGCCACACCCAATGTATATGTTGTTATGTCTTTCCCTTCTTCAGGATGATGTGCCCAATATCGCCATCCTGGGAGCGGGCGGAGGTCTGCGGGCCATGATTGCCCTTCTTGCAACCTTGGAGGAACTACAGAAGCAAGGCCTCTTAGACACCATCATGTACTTGTGTGGGGTCTCGGGTTCAACTTGGTAGGCACATGTCAAGGGAAGCGTGAGTGAACCTATGTCCCTCTGTAAAACTGATAGCCATGGGACATCATCTCCATTGTTATTATTAACCAAACGATGTGCATTACCAGTAGGAAAGTGCTGTCCTTGTGTTTCCTGAGGAGGTGAGGATGTGTGTGTGTGTCTACATGGCAATGTAAACTCAGTGTTTAAACAAAAGCTCATGCCTAATCTCAATTCTATAGACAAATCATTATAGCCCACCATTTAGACCCATGATCCTAGGACTCTATAATGAATGAAGGTGTGAACCTGAATTAGACCAGGACTCAGGGTTCAAGCCACATTGCTTTGCAGTGTAGCTGCAGTCCTAATGGATTTACGCTCTGGTAGTCTACCAAAGATGCCCCAGAGGCCGACTATCTTTGTCCTCTTGACAGCCAAGTTTGGTGTTCATGTTTTCCAACAGTGCACCAGAAACAAAGAGCTAATGAAGCCATAATTTAGGAGAGTGCTGTAAAGTGTGGGAGATGGGTGGCTGATTTCAGCCCCACATAATGGAATGTGGACTTTCGAGCCCTAGCCTGGGGCCCAGAGTTCAACAATTTCAAATTTGGGGTTACAAGTGACTGTACACTATCAAGCCCTAGATTAACACAGCCAGAGCCTGCTAAACTGAGGCTTGGTCTACACTGCTTGTGGATTTTGGCAACAGTTGATGGGATATACATAAACTATGTAGAATAGCTTGGTTATCTCCCATCAAATTCCTAACTTCTACTGCAGCATCCCCACTGTGCTGTGCTGATGGGAAATGCTGATGGGACAATACAGTTTTACTCTTCTTGTGGGCAAGTTCCAAAGGGGTAGCCGTGTTAGTCTAGGGCAACAAAACAAACAAGGAGTCCTGTGGCACTTTTAAAAGACTAACAAATTTATTTATCATGTGACGAAGTGGGATTTTCTCCCCTGAAAGTTCAAGCGATAAATAACTTTGTTAGTCTTTAAAAGTGCCACAGGACTCCTTGTTTCTTCTTCTTGTGGGATGGTTTAATGGTGTGTACTTCCAGGTTTGACTGAGTGAGTTTCTACTGCCACTCAAGGGATCCGGCAGAATTGAGTCTGCACTGCCGACAGTGCCATAGGCATTGTAAACATAAACCTGAGTTCTCCTAACAGTGGGCTTACATTGCTGTGTGGACATGCCTCAAACCTGGTCCTTCTAAGATTTCTACATGAACAAAAGTGGAAGGTGCTCAGCTCTTTTGTTTCAAGTATAGCTCTTGCAATGTTGTTGTGAATCTCTTGATGTCTGGTGGTATTTCCCTTAAAGACCAAGCTCCTTCAGTCACGTGGATTGTGTGAGTGTCATGGCTTATCTACACTTAAAATACTACAGTGGCATTGCCACACTTGTGTCTCTGTAACTCTTCAATTTAGACTTTACTTACACTGGCTGGTGGCTTTCTCCCATCAGCGTAGTTAATCGAAGTCCTTGAGAGGTGGTAGCTAAGTCAACAGAATAATCCTTCAGTGGATCTAGTACTGCTACCATAAGAATTTAAATCAGCTGAACTATGCTGCTCCACAATGTGGATTTTTCAAATCCTTGAGCAACACCATTATTCTGACCCAAGTCTACTATAAACCAGGTCATTGACTTTCAGTATATTATGAAGCATGAGTGACTGGCCCTGATGGCCGTGAAGAAAAGCTTTGAAATGTGAAACCTATTGGCTCAAATGCCAGACGGCAGATAAAAAGAACTCATGTTTTAAAACCAGATGTCATGGTTTTTACACCAATCTCAGGGTTTCCTGTGGCATGAGGTGGATTTTTGGCATAAGTGCTGGAAGCAGGATACCACAATTGTGCCTCCTCCTTTGTGGTGTCCCTTTTCTCCATGAGAGATACTGTTATATTTATTTTCATTAAAGAGGTGGTGTACAATGGTTTACTCTGTGGGAATAGTTTGAAATGGATATAACTGGGTGCCATTAAACAGGAACGAGTGACAGGCTGTAACACAAGATGGGGACATCTGTGTGGAAAAGAGACAACAATGACTGTAGGATAGGATGCTGAGTTAGTCCTTGTCTATACTGAAAATGCTGCATGGATCCCCATGGATCGATGTAGTGGGATTGATTAAGCGGCCAGTGTAGACCCACTCAATCAATCCCGGAAGCTGTCTCCCATTGATGCGCTAACTCCACCCCTCCATATGGAATAATGTCAATGGGAGAGCCCTTCAAGTTGACACAGCCGAGTGAAGACCCGGAGGTAAGTAAAACTAACTAAGTCCATGGGAGATACACATTCTGTGGTATGTGGATTGCGTATCTCCCGCTGACTTAGCACTGTAGGGTAGACCAGGCCTCTGTTTCTCAATGGAGAGGGAAATGTTGTCCTTCAAAACATCCAGTTGATTTAATGGGGCCACAGACTGATAGCTTTACTCACAGCTAGTAGCAATTGACGGAGGAGTCTAAAAGAGATAGGCACGCAGTTTGTATGCAATTCAACAGTAAACTGGTACCTCTGGTAATTATCTCAGGTACTTATCACCCCACCACCACCATAATATCTGAGCACTGCTGTGTTTATTTCCACAACAGCTGTGAGGTAGGGAAGTGTCAGCATCCCCATTTTCCTTGTGGGAACTGGGCCTTAGGGAAAATAAGTGACTTGGATAAGTCTGTGGGGGAACAGGGAGCTCGATCCACATTTTCTGAGGTCGAGGCTAATGTCATAACCACTGAACCCTCTTCCCTCCTCATAACTTTACAGTTCCCAACTTGTCTGTACAAATAGTCCTACGGAGGTCAATGAAAGAGCAGCATAGTCTTGATGGATTGGGCAGATTTGTGGAGATTACAAATGTCCTAGATGTACTCAGATGTCCAAACTGTGCATCACAGACCATACATTATGCTAACAGAGATTTCCATTTTCTTAACTTGGTAAAGATCTGCGGTTTCAGAAGAGGATTTTAATTTTCTCTCTGCTTATGCAGTGGCTTTCCACAGCAGCCAGCCAGCCATGGAATCTCTCCAGGTTAAAAATGATAAATGATAGAATGATGAGTGAAAATATTCTAATAAAAAACTGTGCAGAGAGTAAAAGGGCTGAGGAAACTAACCCATTTCCCATCCCCGTTGTCATGTGTGTTTCATTTGTACAATAGGTGTATGTCCTCTCTCTATAAAAGAGGGGACTGGGCAGAGAAATTACAGACCTTGGAGGAACATATCCGTGATACTCTTGCTAATTCCACCTGGAGTCTCACAAAAGCAACGAAAATGCTAGTTGAGGCAGCTAAGGATGAAAACTACTCCCTGACTGAGTTCTGGGCCTACACTGCTATTTATGGAATGTTACATGAGGTGGGTAAAAAACTTTCCTTTTATAACCATCTGAAGAACTTGTCTGACCCCCTTCACCATAGTATATGGGAACTTCATGATCTTTTAGTGTATTTATCCTCACAACATTCTTGAGAGATTGGGAAGTTTGCAAAGAGGGAAATGAGTCACAGAGTCAGATTTTAAGAGGTATCAAAAGGTATCCATTGATTTAATGGAATTTAGGTATAGGCCTTGAAAATCCCAGTAGGTGCCTAAATACTGATAAAAATGCCCACTTCACCTTTCTCAAGGTCACATAAGGTATATCTACACTGCTCTGTAACTCTGGGTTTGTGAGACCAGCCTGCTATACCTGGCATGTCCAAGCCTATGGCGGACTGTTCACATTGCAATGTAAACCTGGGCTGGAAGGATACATCTACACTGGGACTTAGTGTTCTTAGCTAAAATAGCATAGCTGTCTTCACTTGGTCTGGGGAGTGGGATCTGAAATCTGGGAACAGGAGTTGATCTCAGATCTTGGGCTCTAACCCAAAATTAGTGTCTACATGACTGTTTTAGTCCTACCGCTCAAGCCCCATGAGCAGAAGTCAGCTGATCCAGGCTCTAAGACTTGCTGTGGTGGGTTTTGTTTTGCAGTGTAGGCTGGATTCAGGTGTCACAAAGCAGATTCCATGTTGTCTAGCCATCATCTCAGCATGTGGGAATATGCTGGCTCCTAAACTCTGGGTTGCACTGAGCTATCAAAACAGGAACATAGAGAATGTTAAAATAATGGTTTAAAATTAAAAGTGTTTGTCTGAATCTGTAAAATCCTGTCTTTACAGCTGGACAAGGGGCACTTGTCTGATCAGAAGGATGCTTCTGAAAATGGAAATAACCCCTACCCGATATATGCAGCAGTGGATGAGCGAAGTTTCAGCAAAGTGACTGAATACTCTCCAGGTAAAAAAGCAAACAAATCTCCAGGTCATCTCAGTGTAAAGCAGACTGTCTCTTATTTCATCTACCTGCAATCCCTTGAGGCAGAAGAGATATTGAGGTCATCTTTAGAGCTGGTTCAAAATTAAAGGGAAAAAAAGTGAGGATGTTAAATCTTATTTTTCATTTGTCAGGGGTTTTATTGGGCACCTTTTGTATATTGCATGAGATTTTCTGCAGTTTTATTTTTTCCCTTTTCTTCTCTTAGAAATTTTATGATATGATGTTTTATTTTCTCTTGCAAAATCTTCATTTTTAGTAATAAAAACCTAATTGAAATAAATCCGTAACAGTTTTGCTTAAAAGTTCAGTAAAAGCTATGACAGAAATTGTCACAAAACACGGAAAAGTCAGGTAACATCTACTGCTAACCATAAGATTTGTTTTTTGGAAAAAAAAAAAAAGGCTACTTTTCATGCAAAAACTTTTTCTGAAAAAAAAAATTAAAATCACAGTATGTCTACTCTACGGACTCTGTGATGATTGATGCAGAAAAATCCATTGAGTGGGTTATGTAGACCTGCTCAGTGAATCCCAGATGGCATCTCTGGTTGGAGCTGGAAATCCACCTCCCTTAGCTATGTCTACACTTACAAAGTTAAGTTGACCTTGTTAAGTCGACTTTGTTAAGTCGACTTAACAGCATAGATAGCCATTATACTGACTTTAAGTCGACTTAATAAAGTCGATTTAGCATTAATCCCCATCTACACTGGGCTTAAGTCGATTTAAGGCTTAAATCAACTTAAAAGGAGGTGTTATTAAGTCGACTTAAGTTTTCCTTAAGTTGACTTAAGGAAATGCTTAAGTAGACTTAAGAAAAGCCCAGTGTGGACGTGGCTTTGTTTAGGTCAACTTAAGTGTCCTTAAGTCGACCTAACTTGCCAGTGTAGACACACCCTTTAAGGAGTAAGGATACATCAAAAGGAGGGCATCTTCCATCAACACATTGCAATGAAGAAGCAGTGATACGTCGACATAAGTACATCGACTGGAGATATGCAACCTATATACGATAGACAGGAGATATGAAAGCTGCATAATGCCTTCTGATGACCACCAGCGGCAGTGTAGACCTAGCCTTAGTGTTTTTTTCTTTTTCTTTTCCTCCTAGTTCAGAGTATCTTTTTGGGAGAAGACCAGGGGTTAAAGTAAGTGGGTTCCCCTGTGTTCGCAGAACCCTGGCCCTGACATCTAAGCTCTCACCCTCAATAGCGAGCAATGGGGAAAAGGGGGTGGGGTGGAGGGATTTTGGGCCTGAAAAATTATTCTTTAACCCCTGTGGAAGACACACTTCACTGATTATTTTAATTATTTAGATTTAACAATATAAAAGCTTGCCTATTCAAGCATTTGGGAAGGTAACATCATTAATAACACAATGATATTCCAGCAGTATAAAAAAATAATTTCATAAAAGAAACTCATCAGCCATCTGTCCATTCATTTTAGGTTTGACTACACCTGGTAAAAAATATTCTAATAAAATCAAAACTTTCCATGAGAATGTGTCAGTTTTGACAAAAACATTTATAAGAAATACCCAAATAAAGACTTTCAATTCTAAGTTAAAGATGAAATTTGCTTAAAAAATTATTTTAATTTCAGTTTTATAAATAATAAATTAACATGAACTTAAAACTCGAAATCAAAATGAAACTTTTTTGACTGACCCAATTAAAATAGATTTGAAAATTTCTTTTTGCAGTAAACTTAATTTTTTTTATTTGTTTTGTTTTTGTTTTGTTTTCCCCTTTTACGAAGAGAAACACATTTCAGAATTGCGGAATTTCCCTCTAAATGGGAAATATGGCTTCTTCACAATCCTAGACATGACCAGCATTTCTCTCATAATTTGGATGGAGTTAAGGATCAGATGGTGGTTTACACATTTTGGATCGCTGCTAACAGATTATGATGTGATAGGAACCAATAAAAGAAATTGCAGATTCTTTAGGGATCACATGGGCTTTCTGGAACATGAAGATACCTCTGCACAGATGGGGCATCTTGGAATATGACATGAAAATGGCAATGGGATAAAGTAAGGTAGGGGTTGAGAAGGTTAGAGACTTCAATGATGAAGCAAAAGGGGATTGAGATGAGTTGGGAGAAACTTTTTTCAATAATTTTTTTCAATGAAAAATGCATTTTCAAATCCTTATTTGTTGAATTCACTTTGAATAAAATGAATAATTTCACTTGGGGAACAATTCTAAAGAGTAAAAACATTTTACTTTTGCTTTTCAGTTTCAGAATCTCTTTTCATTTCAGTTGCGGCTATTGAAAAGGGGGGGAGAGCTGACTAAAGGAGGAAAAATGATTTGACTAAAATGTTTTCTGGACTTGAAATGATTAAAACAAAACAAAATTTTGTTTTGTGTCAGCTCATAATTATTATTTACTTTTTCATTTGCTGAAAATTTAGATTTTTTGCTTTTAGTTTGACTCAAATTGAATTAAAAGCTTCATTATTTGTTCCATGTTGGTGGTAAGAACTCTGAACTGAGACAGAGGTGGAGTGTGGCTATACTTAGACTTGGAAAGGTGAGGACCAATAGCTTCAAAAATAATACAAACAACAGTCAAATGTGGATGAGAAGTTGGGACAACATGGATGGGAAGAAATCATGATAATGTAGATACTGTATTGAAACAAATTAACATTCCACTGGGTTATGGATACCTCCTGCACAGTTCTACTCATACTCTACCTCCCGGTGATTCATCTGTCTCCTCAAAACTATTGCTGGGTTGGGCTTTCAAACCTTTTCTTATTTTTCAGAAACCTGGTTTGAGTTCACCCCTCATGAAGCCAGCTTCCTTGGCTGGGGAGCAAGCGTTCCAATGGAATACTTTGGAAGTGAATACAAGAATGGGGAGCTGAAGAAGAAGAAAGAAGAGAGAAACATGAGTTACCTACAAGGTAACCTATTAGCAGATAGAAAAGTAAGCCTGGTTAGGAGCATACATATTGCATGTCAATCATGAAATTCTAAAATAAAGTAATATTTACATATAGTATAGAACAGTGATTCCCAACTTGTGGCCCAGGCCAAAAGTGGCCCATTGGGGTTTTCAAAATGGCCCGTGGCTTCCCTCCTGCTGACTGCAGAACCCAGGTAGTGTGTTTCCTCAGGTCTAAAAGACCCCTGTGCAGGCTTCTTTCTGAATCCAAGAGGATGGGTGATGAAGGCTCCCTTCCCTTGGCTCCAGCAAGGAGCAAAGTACTCTCCTGGGGTACCTAGGAGCTTAGGTCGCTGCTGGAGCCAGAGGTAAGGGAGCACTGATCTTTCATCCTCCTGGCTGCAGAAGGGAGCCAATGCCTAGGGACCCAGGCAGAATCACAAGACAATAAGACGTGCAGTTACCCTGCTCCAGTCAGGAAGATGGGAGATCACTGAGGAGGCTTCTTCCTCACCGAACTTCTCCTGTTAGGCTGCAGTAGGGAGTGAAGGGGCTTGCTGGTGGAGACTTATTGTCTTCAAGGTTGTAAAAATATCTGTGGCTTTAAAGATAAGAACCACTGGTTCTAGAGCAATGTGAAGTGTCCGGCTGCAAAGTCTACTAGCTCCCTATCCACCTACACATACCCTTTCATCCCTCCTTCCAGTCATAAATCAAAGAAGATGAGGGGTAGAAAGGATCTCAGGAGGTCATCTAGTCCAACCCCCTACTCAAAGCAGGACCAACCCCAACTATATCATCCCAACCAGGGCTTTGTCAACCCACGCCTTAGAAACCTCTAACAATGGAGATTTCACCACCTCCCTAAATAAGCTATTTCAGTGTTTCACCACCCTAGGGAAAAAAAGTTTTCCCTAATATTCAACCTAGACCTCCCCTTTGTAACTTTATGCCATTGTTCCTAGTTATGCCATCCTGTCACCATTGAGAATAGTCTATTTCTATCCTCCCTGAAACCCCTCTTCAGGTAGTTAAAGGCCACTATCAAAACCCTATCCACCACACTCTTCTCTTCTGCATGCTGAAGTCCAGTGCCCTCAGCCTCCCCTCAAAAACCATGTGCTCCAGCCACCTCTTCATTTTTCTTGCTCTACTCTGGATTCTCTCCAATATGTCCACACCCTTCCTGTAGTGGGGGACCCAAAAGTGAACATACTATTCCAAATATGCCTACCAATGATCTGCTGACAGTGTTCCTACTAATGCAGCCCAATATGTCATTAGCCTTACAATTTTTATCCCCAGATCGCCCTCTGAAGAACTGTTGCCCAGCCAGTCAGTTCTCAGTCTGTAGCAGTGCATGAGATTCTTCCATCCTAAGTGCAGTACTCTGCAGTTGTTCTTGTTGCAGCTCATCAGTTTTCTTTTGATCCAATCTTCCAATTTGTCTAGGTAACTTTGTATACTATCCCTACCCTCCAGCATATCTGCCTCTCCCCCCAGCTTAGTGTCATCTGCAAACTCACAGAGCATGCAGTCCATCCCATCCCCCAGATCATCAAATAAGATGTTCAACAAACCCAGTCCCTCTTCTAGCAGTCAATGCATATCCTCTATAATAATGCAAAGTTTCATGTGGATAGTTGAGATGGCAGAAATAGTCCTCCCATACAATGAAAGTTTTTGAGTGATCAAAAGATTTTTTTTTCATGAATTGAAACAAAAAATATAAAATCTCAAAAAGTTCATAAAATGAAAATTAAAAAAAAAAAAGCTTTTGGATTAGGTCAGTTGAAATATTTTATTTCAATAAGAAAATATGAATGGCTACCCTAGGTCAGAAAAATGGTCAATCTAGCCCCACATCCTGTCTTCTGGCAGTGAGCAATGACAGGTGCTTCAGAAGGAGTGAATAGACCAATCAATAATGATGGATCTCTGGATCTTGCAGTTTGTGAAGAGGTAAATAGCACTTACTTATTCACTTTCTCCCCACCCTTCATTTTTATAGAACTCTAACATACCCCAAGTACCAAAGGGATAGCCGTGTTAGCCTACTGCAGAGAAACAAACAGAGTCCTCTGGCACTTTTCAAGACTAACAGATTTATTTATCGCATGAGTTTCATGGGAGAAAATCCTACTTCGTGAGATCCTTTGAAGATGGTATGTTATACACTTCCCTGCATTTAATTTCCTCCCATTCTGTAAGTTTCCCATCTTCAAAGCGTCTGACGAAGTGGGATTTTCTCCCAAGAAATGCAATAAATAAATCTGTTAGTCTTTAACAGGATTCTATTTATTCCCCACATAGTCACCTCTTTTCCAATCTGCCTTCACCTTTTCTAATTCTATTACATTTTTTGAAATGATGCATCCAAAACTGCATACAGTATTCAAGATGTGGGCATACCAAGCATTTATGGACTGGCATTATAATATTTTCTCTTATTATCATTCCTAATGGTTCCCAACATTCAATTAGCTTTATTGACTGCCACTGCATATTAAGTAGATGTTAAGGAAGTTCCAAAGGGGTAGCTGTGTTAGTTTCATTCATAAAAACAAACAAGAAGTCCTGTGACACTTTTAAAGACTAACAAATGTATTTTTCATCTGAGTTTTCATGGGTGAAGTCCTACTTCATCAGATGCCAGAAAGTGGAAAAAACCCTGGAGGGGGTGGGGGGCGGGGGAACCTTACAGTATGGGAGGAAAAGATAAATCCTGTGATTAAATTTTACTGCATCAGGTTAGATTACTTCAGCAAATCAAACAAGTTGTATAGATTCAAGCAGTGTGTAACAACAGATCACAAAATGGTGAGATAGAGAAAGGTGAGAATCACTGTTTGTAATGAAAAATAAAAAAAGAACCCTGTTGCACTTTTAAAGACTGTTTATAGTGAGAAAACCAATTTATGTCCCTATTCAAACCTGAGCTGATGGTATTGTTAAAGAACTATCCACAATGACCCCAAGATCTTTTTTGACTGGTTACAGCTAACTTAGACCTCATCAGTTTGTATGTACACTTGGGATTATGTTTTAAATTTGTGTAAATTAACAACTTTTACAATAAGCTTGGTTTCAGTTCTGACCATTTTTCAATTTATATTTTTTCTTTACTATAATTAGCCTACATTTTCTGAAAGTGGTTCCCCCCCCCACTAAAGTTTTCATTCATAAAAAAGTGAAAATGAAACAAGAGGGTGAGGGAGAGCTGTCCTGGAGGGGGGACAACACCGGAGAGACAGCCAGGGAGTGAAAAGCAATGGTGTAGCAAGGGTTTCCAGTGCCCGGGAACCAAGACCACATTTGTGTCCCCCACACCTTGCAGGCCTCTCCATGCGGGCCAGGAAAGGTCCCAACATAAGAGGGTGGGGAGGGGGTTGGCGATACGGAGTTGCTTCTCTGTTCTCTCTCTTCCCTGCAGGGCAAGCAGTGGCCATTTCTAGTGCATGCCATGCTGCAAGCAGTAGCAGGGCAGTTGAGCTAGGGTTGGGGGTTGCAGCCCCCAGCCATGTCCTTCCTCCCTGACTTCTTCAGGGCTGGAGGCAAGTTTTTCAACCTGATTCAGCCTCTGCAGCTGCTGCAGGAGTCTTTGGGACAAAAGCCTGCACCCAGCATGTTCCATCCAGCCTTTAGTCTTCACCCCCCAAGTCCCAGGAATCCCCCTGGCTCCCCCCTACCCTCCCTCACCCACAGTACAATGCTGAGAGAATGGGAATCCCCCATCTGTAGCTGTGTTGTGAATTGTCCAGGCAGGAGCTGGCTGGGCTCCCCTATGATCAGCTTTAGTAGGGAGCTGGAGGAGAGGATCACAGCCACCCAGCCTTGCCACACCACTCCACTCTTTCATGCCTGGAGGCAGCGTTCAGCCTCAGTGCAGTCACAGCAGGAGGCCTGGGGGTAGACCGCTCCCTTCCACACTCCTAGGCAGTCCATTCCAGGGAATCAAGGC
Source organism: Pelusios castaneus (assembly GCA_007922175.1). Classification (NCBI taxonomy): domain Eukaryota; kingdom Metazoa; phylum Chordata; order Testudines; family Pelomedusidae; genus Pelusios; species Pelusios castaneus. The sequence goes on along the minus strand of ML688089.1, from coordinate 97,472 downwards.
TAGCCATTAGCCTGCACCTGTGCCTGGCTCCACGAGTTCCCTTCCTTTATGTACCATATTGCCGCTGAATGAATCCCTCTTCTCCATTCCGTTCTCCAGCCACCTCCCCTCCTATTGCCTTTTCAAGTGCTGAGTGGTCTCCCAGGAAGAAAGACTCAGGCACTCGGAGGAGAAGGGCTCTTGCTCCAGCAGCTGGCCTCTAGCCCAGCTGTCCAGGAGTCTATTATCATCAGAACAATGTTAGCATGCCGCTTGAGTGCTGTGCTTCATTTTTATGTATGATGGGCAGCTGAGCACACACAGAAATGGAAGATTTCCAGCACTAGGACCAGGAGGCAGCACCCAAGTGGGTCTGGCTCTGCTTCTCTGTGAAGGGCGAGCCCAACCTGGTGGGTGGAACCCCCTGCCCTCCCAACACTTATCCACCCTATTGGCTCTGATTGGGGGTAGACTCCACCCATGCCTGGGGTGCGGAGGGGGCTACTGGACTAGGCCTTCATCACATGGGAGTGGTGCAGGAATCTCTGTGCCTTTAAGGGCTTCCTGTGTCTCTCCTCCTCCTGCACAGCACCTTGTGGAGCTGGGAGTGGACAGGGGAAGGAAGAGGGAGCACAGGCTGGAGTACAGGTGTTCGCGGGCTGGATTCCACCCATGGGCTGTAGTTAACCCGCCCTTATTTTAGTTGATAACCAGTGTTTGCATTACCTGGTCTTTTATGCACCTTTGAAAACCCAGATTTAGCCAAGAAACTTACCTTCTAGATGTGGGATTTTCTAGATGTGTGTTAGGTGCCCAAATCCCAAATCAATTGGGAAATAGGCACCCTAACCAACTTAAGCCCCTAGTTTATGCCTTTAATTCTTAACCCAAACCAGATTACAGCATAGATAATAGAACAGGTCTTAATAAATACATAAATGAATGAATAAAAATATTTTAATAAGTTTTCTACTTTTTATAAAAATAGGCATTTTTCCTTAGTCAAGCCCCCAATTTTCCATCAGAAAAATCTTTGGAAGAAAATGCATTGATCAACCCTAAGCAGAACCTGTGTAAGGAAACAGAGTTAAATCCTTTTATACATGTATTCTGCTTCTTTTCAGGTTTGTGGGGCAGTGCCATTGGCAGGAAAAAGGAAAATGAAAAAGTCATAAAAGGTAGGTCACTTTCTGTCCTCATAGTGTGCTGGAATCTGAGCTCAGGTCCTCAACTTAGGGCAGTGGGGATTCAACTCCGAAACAAGCTTCCTGAGTTGTTCTGAAATAGCCCAGGTCTATGGACTTGTACAGCAAACTTTAAAATGCATCTCTTTGTGCGCCCTGCTCTGGGCGAGGCTGCTTTGAGTTCTGCAGGCTATTTATTTTTTCTACTTTAATTCATGACAGAGGTTCCTAGATTGGCTGATAGTCATTAGAGGAGCTGCTGTTTTTCATGGGAAAAATACGCGCCTTTTTCTAAATGAAAACAATAAAGAGTGAAAAACTGGGTTTTACTTGACTTTTCTCACATCTTTTTATATCCCCACCACATTGTATTCTTCGGTGAGTTTAAACAAAAAAGAGTAAGCAGTAAAAGGAAAAGGAAAAGGAAGGGAAAATCCCAACATAAAAAGTAGACACATTTGTTTAATTTCTGAAATAAATCAATAAATTCCTCTAATTCATGCTTTTGAGGGATTGGGGGTCGGGAGGGGGTCCTTTATTTGTTTTCTTTCTCAGTTTCCTACTGTGTAGTTGGGGGAGAAAAGTCAAAAATGATACTTTCCCATGGAAGATTTAAACTTTGAAGCCACATTTTATAACAGGAAAAAAGTTGGTCAGAATGTTTACATCAGAACTAATTTCATATATTTAAAATAAAATAATTGACAAGTCTATAAGTTAAAGTGGTAGATGAAGGTAATATGATCTGAATAATGTTTTGAGCCCTATGAACATACAGGAAGGCATAAGTAAGTAATTCCCACTCAGTGTCACTTTGTCCCCCTCTAGTTTAACCACGAGGTAGCATGAACTTCTGTAAATGTACCAGACACATCTAAAGGGAGACACAGCACCACACTAAGTGGCTGTTCAACATGGAATGAAGAAAAGTGTGAAAAGATATAGATCTTTGACAAGTTTTATGGAGAACAGGAAAAAAATTGATGTTCTATAATTTCATTACTATATTTTCTCTTCTAAATCATTATGACCTAAACATTGTTTCCTAATGGATTGAATTATGGTCAATGTATTGTGAAATGACTGACTTTCCTAATTGTTTCTTTTTCCCCTCACCCAGATATATTTTTTGGCTTCTTTAAAGGAAAAAAAGAATCAGGTTCACCATTCCCAGCGACTGCAGAAAGTAGGTCATTATAGTCTCTCAAATGGCCAGTCTATATCCATTTTTCTTGTGTCTCCATTGACGCTAAACTTAAATAATTCTTCTCCCTTCCTGGTATTTATACATAGCAATCGTATCTCCCCTCTGCCTTCTCTTAGTTAGGGTAAACAAGCCAAGCTCTTTCAGTATGTCTACACTAGCAATTTAGGTCGACTTAAGGACCCTTAAGTCGACATAAATTACTCCATGTCTACACCTGACTTTCATGAAGTCGACTTAAGAAATTATAAGTTGACCTAATAAGAATCGCCCATTAGGTCGACTTAAGCCTTAAATCGACTCCTTAAGTCGACTTCAGGACGGTGTGGATGGGGAGTAACCCTTAAGTCAACTTTATTAAGTTGACTTAAGGGCAGTTAGGTCGACTTAACAAAATGGACTAAGTTGACAACTTTAAGTTGACTTAGTCCAGTTTATTAAGTCGACTAATAAAGTCCACTTTAAGTCGACTTAAAGCCGACGTTATTAAGTCGACTTAACAAAGTCGACCTAACTTTTTCTAGTACAGACATAGCCTTTGCATCTCTTCTCATAAGGAAGGCTTTCAGTTCCTTGTATCATCCTAGTAGCCCTTCTCTGAACTTGTTTCCCACATTTCAGACAGATGCATTTATCTGAAACTAGAACTGCACAGAGTATTCCAGATGAGGTCTGACCAATATTTTGTATTAGATTACTAACACCTCCCTATCTCTCATTGGCTTTTTTCATGGCCAAATCACATTGGCAGTTCAAAGACTTCCTGTGATCACATAATTTGCCCAGGTCCTTCTCTTCCTCTGTCACTTTCAACTGATGCATTCCCAACTTATACCAAAATTTCTTGTTTTTAGTCCCTAAGTGCATGACCTTGCACTTTCCACTATTAAATTTCATCTTATTTCTGTTAATACAGTTTACACATTCATTCAGATTTTCATGTGTCATATCCTAGTCTTTCTCTGTATTGGTAACATCTTGCAAAGTTTGTCATCCACAAACTTTATTAGCACGCTCCCATTTTATGTGCCAAGGTCAGTAATAAAATGGTTATATAACATCACTCTGAAGACTGATCTCTGTGGAACTCCATGAGTAACCTCCCTCCAGCCTGACAATTCAACTTTCAGTATAACACTTTGTAGTCTTCCCTTTAACCAGTTCCTTATCCTTCTTCCAGTTTTCATATTAATCTTCATTTTTCTCTAATATAACTAATAATTCCCTACATGGAACAATATCAAATGCCTTGGTCTGAAATAATCTATTTTTTTAAAACACCAACAGTTTTCTAAAAAACAAACAAACAAACAAAAACCTAAACAAATTTGCTGAAAACAAATGTTTTTGTATTCTATTTATTCATCAAAAGAATGGAAAATGCACCCCACACTCCCAGTGTTGCACCATAGAAATTATTATTTTATTTTATTTTGAATTTACAATTTCAGCTAAAAATACTGGATTTTCTCTAATTTCAACCAATTTTGCTTCTTATGAAACTTGAAAATATTGACTTTACCTTGATAACAGTAACCTGAATGTTACCTCCTTGTTGATTGTAAGATTTGCCATGGCTCATCATCCTAATGACATTTTCAGGTTGTCTGAAAGGAATAGTCGAAGGGTTTCCAATACCCACCATTGAGTGTGAAACTGGTAAGTATATTTATATAGTTGCCTCTTATGTCCTGATTTGTTCACCAATATTTGGGACAGCACGGGCCAATTTGTCAGGAGGAAAAATAAATGCTACAAGACAATATATTTAATTTAATCTTCTTTATTCATACACACACAAAAAAGCACACTAAATTTTGACTCAATAAATAGAGTAAAAACAAAAATCCCCAGCAGTTTCCTTGTCACCAAGTCTGACACTTCAATGTAGAGTTGATGGAGAAATATTTGACACATTTTTATCCCTAGAAAAATGCAGCTTTGACAAAACTCAAAGTTTTAATTTTAGAAATGGCTAAGTTTGATTAACACCCATCTAAAACTGTTGGAAAATATTTTCAGAACTGAGGAATAATCCTTTTTTAACATTTTAAATTTAGAAAAAAAAAACTTTTTTTAGTTCAAAGTAACTTTTTATTTTGAAATTGAACTTAATTTTATACTAAGGAAAAGGATTGGAAGTTTAAAATCAAAATGAAACATTTCCACATTCTTAAAATGAAATGTTTCAATTGATCTAAATTTATTTTTGGGGTGAGATATGTTGATTTGTAAAATATTTTTGAGATTTTGACCGTCTCAATTCAAGAGAGGAAAATTTCAGAAATCTCCAGAATTCTTTTGGAATGGGAAAGCCATTTCTCAGCTATCCTGATTTGTGTGTGTTTTCTGATGAGTCTGAAGGATATTTGGGAGGCCCATTGGAACTGAAAAGGTCTCTGACTGTTTCTTCAGATCCAAGACATCACTGAGGGCAGCCATTAACATGTGTCAGTATAGTAATATATTCCTGGAAACCTGCCATTTTTTTTACAACAGTAGTATTGATTCTGATTTGTATCTGAATTGCACCAATTGTATTGTGACTGGCAGTTATCCATTTTAAAAAATACAAACACTTTTATATTCTCTGTTTGACAAATGATTGCTCAAGAAGAAACCATTTTATAAATATATACATTTTTATTTATGGAATTAATTATGATGATGAACAATAAAATAGAGCAGAGTGTGAGAGTTTTTTTAGTAAATGGAATTATTTTAAAATATAAAATTTCTGTTTTCATTGACATTTGGAGGATTTTCATAATAATATCCCTGAGAATCCAAACTCCCTACACCCTAATTTTGCAGCTAAAAACAGTTTTTGACAGAAAACTTTTCATCAGCCCAAATACAGATATGGCCATATTGCCAGACAACGAGGAAGATGGAATTAGAGCTGGAGTTTTAGACTGGTCAGAGGTGGATTAATGACTATTTTGTAGAGGCAAGAGAGGAAGAGAATGCTGTAATTAAGAAGGGAAAGGATAAGGTCTGACACTGATTTTTAGCCATGTGGACACATATTAAGGAATCATTTTTTTTGATAAAATGAAAAGGGAAAAAAAGAAACCTGTCAAAATATAGACATTACAGAGGGAGAATCTACCCATTAGTATTTCAGTTAATATTTTTGCCCTCAGGCCTTTGAAGAATAGCTTCATTGTAATCTGAATCTTGTTTCTTAGGGCTTGTCTACACTACTACAGATGGTGCTGCAGCTGGGTCATTTTTATACTGTGTTGCCAATACCTTCTACACTAAGCGAAGGGGTCCAATACTCTCTACACTAATGGAAGGGATTTTTCCACTGTTGTATTTAATCCACTCCCTCGAGAAGCAGTAGCTAGGCTAATGGAAGAAGTCTTCCATCAACCTAGTGATGTATACACTGGAACTTGGATCCACTTACTTGCATGTGTTACGTGTGAAATTGTTCACAGTCTGGAATGGAAGCTCTAGACCAGTCCTTAGATGATTGCATTATTGACTGTGGATATATAAAATGGCAGGAAATTCTTGTAATATTTTCAGGTGATACGGAAGAGGCATTAGAGAGTGATCCAGCAGGATCTCCACCACATAGCTCTTCACCAGGTAAGTGTATATATTCCTGGATTTTAGACAGTGGTCTGACAGCTACAACTACTGTGATGTTCCCCACATTCAAATAGAGAAGTTATATTAAATAAATAAATATGCTTTCTAGAACCTTAACAAACAGGAAACAAAACAAGGAGTGAAAAAACAGGCTGTTCGTAAGGCTGACAGACAACTCTCCCCACCTTGATCTAGGCCGCTGAAAAGCCTAGATCACATGCCTTGCTCAAAGCTATGGAGCCTATAAGCAGACCAGGAAACCCCCTATACATAAAATGTAATTAATTTTTTTTCAGTACATCACCTCTGCACTGACATCTGCAAAATTGCTTCAGATTTCCTCCTGCCTGAGATGATAGCCATACTTAGATTTTTTAATGACACAACTGAGTCTCATGAGTAATGGGCGAGTTCTCTGTTTGCTGAGTGTGCACTGTGAACCAAAGCCTCATGGGAAGCTCCTATTTCTTTATTAATCTCCATCCTTTGAGGCTTTTCAGGGCCAGCTTCACAAAGACCTGGCTGGGATGATTTAGATGGAATTGGTAATGCTTTGAGCAAGGGTTTAGGACTAGATGTCCTTCTGTGGTCCCTTCCAACCCTTATCTTGTATAATTCCATGCTTATGTAATAATATAGGCAACTTTCTGATGGTTACCAACAAATTATTTGTGACTTTAAGAAAATTCAGGAGGGGCAACTGAAGTTCAAGGAAAAATAGAGTTGGGAAATTCAAAGGTAACTAAACAAGTTAAAACTGAAATCCAGTGTGATTAAATAAAATCTGAGCACCGAACTTCCTGAGGCTTCTTTCAGAATCCTAGGTAGTGACTATAAATTCTTCATCACTGTCCGGAGTGGGAAAGATCATGGTGCCTCTGTGCAAATACAGCCGTGCACCAAGTGAGATTTCTGCGGCTGGATTCTTTACTCTTGTCCAAAGAGCCAAGGAGAAAATTGTAAGGGGCTTTGAATATGAGGGAGAGAATTTTAAACTGTGTGTAGTGTGTCAGGGGCTGAGGTGGAGTGATTTGAAGAGGACGCTTACTAATTAGAATCGTAAGCAAAGGAAGGTTATTTTAAGTACTGAAAAGAATGTGGAACCCTTTTGTCAGTGTGCAGGCACTTTTTGGGTGCATCTACACCTACAAGTTAGGTTGACTTAAGGAGGCTTAAGTCAACCTACCATACTCCCTGCCCACACTGGGCTTTTATTAATTCGACTTAAGCTGTTCCTTAAGTTGACTTAAGAAAAACTTAAATTGACTTAATAACACCTAGTTTTAGGTCGAGTAAAGGCTTAAGTCAATTCCTTAAATCGACTTAATTCAGGGTGGATGGGGATTAGCGCCTAAATCAACCTTATTCAGTCAACTTAATAAGGTCGACAAGGGCTATGTCTACACTAGAAAAAGTTAAGTCGACTTTGTTAAGTCAACTTAATAAGGTCAACTTTAAGTTGACTTAAGGTGGACTTTATTAAGTCAACTTAAACAAAGTCAACTTAACTTTTCTAGTGTAGACATAGCCTTTGTGTTTTAGGGAAGCTATCCAGAAGGTCAGAGTGATTATCAACAGTAATGGCAGAACCTGGGAAAATGATTTTAGCCAGAAAGTATGTTTAGAAGGAATACATTTTTGGTATATTGTGAAAGTGCCAAGATATTGGCACAACCTAGTAAAGGAATCAAAGATTCTGTAGATTAAATCTTGTATTTCTAGGGGTGTTTTTCTTTCCTATGATACTTGCAACCTTCAGGAAATGTAACTTGGTTTTAATCGTTGTACCCTGAATGATCTTTCCTAGGTGATTTGTATTATAGTCAATGACTGATAACCCAAATATATTTTTCAGATACCAAAAGCAAATCCATTACTGGAAACATTAAGAAGGGAGTAGGTAAGTCGTCACTTAAATCCCTTGGGAAATGATTTTGAAATTTCTCTTGTGCACTGGCTTCATGAGAAGTTGTTAGCATCTTTGTGAGAAGAGATTCAAGGCCAATATAGTTCTGAATTAAACAAATCCACTGGCTTTTGTTCACCCTGCCTCATGAATAATAATTCTCCTGTCATCCCTTTTTAAGACAAATGTCTGCTCAGGACATAGCCATTCCGGATTAACCCTATGTATGAGTAGGATTTTCTGTCATGCACTTTATGAAAGATACCGAGCCCCTTCACAACTATTTATGAAAGTGTTTTCAGAATGTCCTTTTCAGGTGGGGCAATGTAACTATTCCTGTATTATAGATGTGAATCTGAGGGATCATTTCAGATATATGACAGGATTTTCAAAAGACATGTAAAGGATACCAGAGAAGAAGCCCTGTTGACTTGCAATGAGACACATGTTCCTATTTAGATTGATTCAATTATTATTTTGAGGGCACTTTTAAGGACTAAAGACACTTTGATGAAGTGGGATTTTCTCCCACAAAAGCTCATGCAATAAATATTTTTTTAGTCTTTAAAAGTGCCCCAGGACTCCTTGTTTGTTTTGCTGACCTAGACTAACACGGCTACCCCTTTGGAACTTTTCCCCAATTAAGAGCTATTTACTGGAACTCACCTGAATTCAGCAAAGAATTTTGGGCCATGAAAAATATATTTTTCTAGAGGGGAAAAAACAAAATTTACTGTAGTGGTTTCCCCAATTCTGTTTAGGCATCTGCTTCTGATTCTAAGATAACACAACTGGCCTTTTGCTAAAGCAGCCGTGGTGAGTCCTGTTTTCCAAGCCAGAGGTCTCAGGTTCAAATCAGTTTTCAACAATTCCAGGAAGTTCTGAGTGGTATTTCCTGCCAACTTTGATCATTATTAATAACAATTAAAGGTTGTTTTCTCCATTCAAACCAGTTCCAATGAAAGTGGAAAGAACTCATCAGTAGAATGAGGTGACTTTTTTATCAGAATTTTTTTTTCCTGAAAAATGCAGATTTAGGTCATCCACAACATCTCATGAATTTGTGTTACATCTGCTGAAATGTTTACTTTACAACAAAAACAAACAAAACCCAAAGTAAGTTTCAAAATGACATTTTCAAAGTGAAATTAAAATATGTAAACACCTTGAAACATTTCATTTTGTTTTTGATTCAAATCAAAGCTTACATTTAAATTCTACATTATATTAATTATTATTATTAATTATTATTATTCTTTTCTATTCCCTGGGGAAAAAAAGGAAAATATCATTTTAGGATTATTTTTTTTTAATTCTACTTATTTGGAACCAAGGAATCAAAGTTATTTGAACAGCTCAATTCAGCAGCTAAAAGAACAGGATCATAAAGTGGACTGTAGAAGATGATTTGGAACTCTCATCAGGTGTTCTGTGAAGAGGAGTACTTGGCAGCTGACTTGACACATCTCAATCCAGACAAGCATAAGTGGGTCATTATGTAGTACAGCAGGGGAGTCCAGGAGGCTGAGAATCTCAGATTCTCTCTTTCCCAGTGAAGAGTTCCCTTTGATTTCCTTAAAATCAGCTATGCTTTACAGTTTTTGCTCCATACACAATTGCTGGGATTTTTCCCACAGCAGCTTTTCCGCCCTACCAAATAAGAGCCAAGAGAAATGTTATTGATCTTTCAGAAGTTCATGGATGTACTTGAATATTTGGACCTGATATTCCTGATATTTTAACTTTTTTTCCTTCTAACAGGCTCAGTGGTGGATTTTGCTAGGATGTGGCAAAAAACCAGCAATGATATCTTGCACTGGAAATGGGGAACCAATAATAATTTTCTTTACAAATGCTGTAAGTAAAATAAGGGTTAATGGCTCTGTCGTACGCTTCTCTCCCTTTCCTAGGGATCTGCTTTCACAGCAAATACATTACACAGAATACTGTGGAAAAGGTTTTAGCTCCCTATACAGTATTTTTAGGGTTGGGAGAATTCAGGTGTTTTTTTAAATTTTGATTGACAGTGATGTTAATTTAAAGCACTTTAAAGATTTTTATTCATTTAAATTTAACAATTCCATGAAAATATGGATCATGAGTATCTTTCAATTTTTATTGCTTGAAATCCACGCAATTGCAGACAGGTATGAAGAGAATGCTAACCATTCCAAATCCCTAAGGGTACATCTACACTGGCAAGTCAGGCCGACTTCAGGAGGCTTATGTCAATCTAAACAAAGCCGCATGCACACTGGGCTTTTATTAAGTCGACTTAAGCCCTTCCTTAAGTCGACTTAATAACACCTCCTCTGAGGTCGACTTAAGCCTTATGTCTACTTCTTAAGTCTACTTAAAGCCAGTGTGGACGGGGATTAGTGCTAAATGGACCTTATTAAGTCGATTTAACAAGGTCAATTTAAGTCGACAAAGTACTACCACTCTGTTAGGTCAACTTAACAAGGTTGACTTTAGATCAACTTTAAGTTGACTTAAAGTCGACCTTGTTAAGTCACTTTGCCAGTGTAGACATAGCCTAAGAGACTTAGTCTTTAAGACTTAGTCTTTAAGCTGCCATAGGACTCTTGTTGTTTCTTATTCATAGTAATTATGATATAGCTTTAATTACATGATTATATTCCTCATGCCCACCACAGGACTCAGAGGAAAATTGAAAAAACAGCAATGAGAAGTATTAAACAACCTTAACTGTACGTGTTTCTTCCAGCAATGCCTATAATGATGCCCCATATATGGGAGCAGAAGCTCAGGAATGAGAAAGTTGTGGTTGTACTGTATAATGACCCATGAGTGGAAGGATCAAAAAAACAAAGGTCTGAACTATACAGAATAATAGCATTAGTAATGGCAGAGAATAAGGGGTAGGGTAATGGTAGCTATACTGATCAATAGGCAAACATTACGAAAGCACAGTTGCAGTGAATATTTTCTATTAATCTTATCCACTTGCCACTGGGCAAGATTCTAATCTCTTAGTATTAAAATTTTATTTTTGGATACATTTCTTTAGCTGCTATTCACTCTACTGAGCCGGTGAAGGATAAAGTCATGTCCTTGGTTGATGCTGGCATAGCCATAAATCTTGCTTTTCCCCTGGTTCTCCGTCGGGACAGGAAAGTGAAACTGATCCTATCCTTTGACTATGGCCCTTTTGAGCCATTTAAGGTAACTTCTAGCTTTATCCTTTTTACAGTCATTCCAACTGAGCAGGTGATGTTTGAACACTGAAGAATACATTGTCCCTGACACCAAGACAGAAGAGTCTAACAAAGAAATTTAGAATCTTTAAAAAAATAAATAGATATTATGTTCTTTACTTCATTGCTGGACAACAGTTCAGCACAGGAAGGAAGCAAGAAAATGTATATACTTCTGAACCTGCTAGAGGAAAGATTAATGGAAATCATCCAACTATTTAAATAGAAAGTTGGCCAGCACACTGGAATCAACACCAATACTTTTGTGAGGTGTCCCATGGTCCAAAGGAAAAGATCTTCCAATGTACAATGCACAGTTTGGTGCTTTAATCATTTGAAATCAGTCAACAAATTCCCATGTGTGTCTTTGCTAATCCATGCCAGAGTGATCTCAGGGAAGGAAATTTCTTTTGCATTTTATCAGAAAGATGGAAATGTTGGTAGCCTTGAGCTTTAATGTAATAAGTCCTGAGGTAAATATTGACCCATAGAGGAAAATATCTCTTATTGAGCTAATGTGGGTGCGGTAACGTCTCTTACTGGATCAACTAGTGTTTGTGTGATAGACAAGCTTTAAAACTTACGCCGAGCTCTTCTTTGGTGTTAACCTTCTAGCTCTGTGGTGGAGTACTGGAGTCAGGATAGCTTGTTTGATCCATGCTTGTGGCTGTGGGCTGAGATTTTTACAGGCACCTAAGTGCCTTAAGTGTCCAATTCATATAGACTTTTCCAGGGAGGTAAATTCATGCTCTTTTGAGCTTCTTTGGCAATCCCAGTCATGGGGTGTTTGTAAAGACATCCATGGATTGCTACATGAACTTTCTTTCTACTCCAAAAAAAGAATATGGTTTCCATTAGAGGTTTTTGGCTTAGTCAGTTTAATAGAGGCCTCAGACAGAAAGTTAGATTTTTGTGTTTTCATTTCAATTACCTGATTTTGAATGTTTGACTTTGTGTGGACAGCACCTCTTTGAAATAAAATATGCATGATTTCTTCATTCATAGGCAATAAAGCAAGCTGCTAAATACTGTAAAGAAAACCACATCCCATTTCCTGATGTAGATGAGAAATTGCTCAAAGACCCAGATAACCCTGCCGATTGCTACATTTTCAGAGGAGATGGTGCTCCCACGGTCATGCACTTCCCACTTTTCAACAAAGTGAATTGCCCAGGTAACTTTAATGTCAGGCCAATTTTCTTAAAGGGGGGAAAGTAGCAACAGGATATAGTGATTGAAATAAAACATCAGATTGATGCAGTCCAATGTTCTGTCTTAGAGAGTACCCAGTGACTGAAGCTTAAGAGGAAGTTGGGGAAAATCACAGAGTAGTCATAGAGTTATCTGCATATATGTTATGTTTGTTAGTAGCCTTTGGCTTTTTCTTTTTTTTGGCTCGGATTTGTAAACGTTTTGGGGCCAAATTCTTAAAAGTATTTACTTACCGATACAGATAGTTTCCTTTTATTATTTTTACATTTGCAAATTTTCAGTTTTGTCAGGTGACTCCTTTAGCTAAGAGTCAATCACCTTCCTTCATCACCAGTCAAGACAGAGGAGCCAAATCTTTTCTCTATTATGCAAGTGAAATATAAGGAATTTATACCAAATCTATAAAAGGTAGATTTATACCAATGCAAAGAAAAGATGAGTCTGGTGCATAAAGACAAATTCAGAGAGGAATGCAAAGGAGTCCAAAAGTTGGTGAACTTTTTGCCTTCTCTCAGCTATTGGAGCATGCTGAGACTCCAGTAGAGTCTGCATAAATTCTGTTACTAGAGCCCTTCAAATCCGCAGATATCCTCATTATATCTGCAGATATCTGCATCCATGGATACAATGCGGATATCTGCAGACCATTTCTTGCAGAAGCTGATTGGATACAGATCCACATATTTTTATCTGTGCGGGGCTAGAGCCCTGCAAATACGCGGATGTCCGCATTATATCTGCATACGTGGATACAATGCAGATATCTGCGGACCATTTCTTGCAGATGCAGATCGGATATAGATCCACATATTTCTATCTGCGCAAGGTTCTATCTATTACTTTTTATCCACTCTGAATACAGAGTGTGACCTCAATAGGTGTTTGTCTACCAAAATGATAGGAACCTTGTAAAAAATTCAGGGGCAACATCTTTTAAGAAATCTAATGGAATTATGTATCAAAATCCATTGTTTCCTTTGAAACTCATAGATGCTTAGATACAGTCCACTCTAGGTTAACTTATCTTAGTGCAAATGAGAGCAGAATATGCCACTTATTTTCCTCAAACATGCTGTATATTGGGGCTATAGAGAAAAGGAAAGAATACAAGAACAGTAGAGAAAGGGGGAAAATTAGAGAATTAATTTGATAGAATTAAAAGAAACAGTCCAAGTCAGGAGATAACCTGAGGCCAGAGCTCTGCGAAGTGCAAAGGATCCATTTTAGTTCAAAAGGCTATTAACTCTGAATCCTAAAGATGACAGTTTACACAAGAATAATAATTATGTCACTGCTGATCACTGTAGTTAAATTTCTATATTATTTGAGACTATGAATAGAGCACCTGGAAACCCCTTTCCTCCTACATGAGCCTCACTTTATTCTTCTCGCTAAATCTGGGAAGCAAGGAATCCCACTCAAGTGCCTGGGATCCCTAGAATGCAATCATAACAGTAGCAGATGTTGTTGACACTACGTTACTCACATTAATATCCTCAACCTAAAAATGTATTCACATTTTTTCTCTCTCTTTGCTTTCAGCCTATGTAAAAGAATGGATGGTTCGATTCACCATAGTTCGCTTTGTCTACAACGAGGGCGATGTCAACAAACTCCTCCAGGCCGCCAGATTGAATGTGTCAAACAACAAAGACAAGATCCTCCAAGAGATAAGACACATCATGAGTCACTCCAGCGAAAAGTCAAGCTCTTAAAAAGATTCCTTCCTCTATGCTTTAATCCTGCTTTCATTAAAGCTGCCTAGCAGATTTTGCAAACTATAGAATTATTCGTTTGCTGGAAAATGTCATTATTTGGGATCACATTGCAGAGGGGAGTTTCAGCCTCTGGTATAAGCACCTGGTACCTAGCACTTAATTTAATCCCTTACATTTACTGAACTCCAGTTCTGATTCTGCTGGTTAATTAAAGAGAAAATCCCTCTTGATATAAATCCATTCTTTTCTGCTTGTTGTGAATTATTGCTCAACCAGTCTCTGCTCTGTGCAATGTCAGATGCCATTGTCTCCTGCTGCACAATTAATGTTCAGTCAATAAAGCCTCTAACATCACATCATTAGGACACAGTGTGTGTCCATTCTAGACAGTTGGGAAAAGCACCTAACAGCTGAGGTACATGCCCTCTTCCCTAGACTGCATCAAACTATTTTTAATATAAAGAGGTTAGAAAAATGATAAACTTATTTTGTGGGGTGAAATCATTGTTGTTCAGGAGGTGTGTTAATTTTTTTCATAAAGACATTATTGCAAATGTTATTGAAATAGTTATCAATGTGTTTAAATAGAAACCCATGCTTTGGATAAATGAAACATTCTGATATTTTCACTGATAAATTCTGATTTTAGAAATGTAGACAAAAATGAAATAAAGAAGGATGAGTATTGGTGATCTTTCTGTCACAATTCAGCATGACTCCATTGGAGCCAATCCAGTTTCATATAGGTGCAATGGGGAGCAGAATCCTGTCCAGTATTTCTCCTAATGTGTTTAGCTTCTTAATTGAGTTGGGTACTACCATGAACATGAAGACACAAATATTTGATATCTCAATGTCTGGTTGGCAGCTGGTAAGACTAGAGTGCCCTCAGGGTCGATGTTGAGGTAGGTTTTGTTCAACATCTTCATTAATGATTTGGAGGATGGGGTGGATTGCACACTCAGCAAGTTTGCAGGTGACCCTAAACTGGAAGAAGTGATAGATATGCAGGAGAGTATGTATAGGACAGAGTGAAACCTAGATAGATTGCAGGATTGGGTCAAAATAAGTCTGAGCTTCAGCAAGGACTAGTGAAGAATCCTGCACTTAGGCTGGAAGAAACCCATGCCCTACTACCGACTGAGGACTGACTAGATAGAAAACAGTTCTGCAGAAAAGGACCTGGGGATTACAATAGACAAGAAGCAGGGTATGAGTCAACAGTATCCTCTTATCGCCAAGAAGGCTAACAGCATATTGGGCTGCATTAGTAAGAGCATTGCCAGCAGATTGAGGGAAGTGATTTTTTCCTCTATTCAGCAAGAGTGAGGAATTTGGAATACTGCATCCAGTAGTAGGGGCCCCAAAACTGGATACATGTGGATAAATTGAAGGGATTCCAAAGGAATGGAATGAAAATGAGAGTGGGGGCTGCAGCACATGATTTATGAGGAGAGGTTGAGGGAATTAGGCTTGTTTAGTCTGCAGAAGAGAAATAAAGGGGGGGGGGGGGAATTTGATAGTGGCTCTAAGTATCTTAAAGGGAGTTCCAGGGAGAATGGAGCTAGGATGGTCTCAGGAGTAGCAAGTAATAGAAATAGGAGCAATGGACTCAAATTTCAGAGGGGGCGGTCTAGTTTGGATATTAGGAATCTCTCTTTCACTAAGAGGGTGCTAAAGCACTGGAATGGGTTACCTAGGGAAGTGATGGAATTTCCATCTTAGAGGTTTTGAAGATGTGGCTTGATAAAGCCCTGCCTGGGATGATTTAGTTGAGGTTGGTCCTGGTTTAAGCAATGAGTGAGATTAGATAACCTCTAGATGACCAATGGTAAAAGGTTCTTCAAAAGCCATATAAATAGGAAGAAAACAAAGAAAGAAGTGGGGCTGCTAACTAGTGAGGATGGGATGGAGGTTAAGAATGATGTAAGCATGGCCAAATACCTAAACAAATATTAAGGAAATTCAAAGTTGACTTTATAACACCTCGTATAAAGTTGACTTAGTCAACTTAGAGCATAGGTCCCTTCTCGCCGGGACCACCCAGGTCCCAGCAAGAAGGGACCGTGGGGCTCCCTTCCATCCCAGAAAGAAAGAAGTGAAGCGCTTCCTTCTCCCCAGGACCCGCGCTCCAACTGCTAGAGCGTGATCCCGCGGAGAAGGAAGCCCCACGCTCCCTCCTAGCCGAGACCCTGCGGTCCTGACAAGGAGGGAGACCAGGAGACCTGCGCTCCAGCTTGGTCCAGCTAGGAGGGAGCGCAGGGCTCTCTTAGGCCAGGACCGCTCGGTCCCAGCTAGGAAGGAGCCCCGTGCTCCCTCCTAGCCGGGACTGTGCTCCAGCTCCTGGAAAGCCTCCGGAGGCTTCCGAGAGGCTGGAGCGCAGCCGTGCCGGCAATTGCCGGTGCTCTGGCTCTTTGAGGAGTCCTGGGGGCGTCCCTAAACAGCTGGAGCGCCGGCAATTGAGATCCACCATAGACTTAGACATCTAAGACCCAGATTTAGCAACTACTGTGATTCACAAGCCTTCCCCCCACACACACCAATCAGCTGCCACTTCATCCTAAATTCACTAGCCTAATTGTTTGTTGTAAATTCCATGAGAACTAAACTTTTGGTCTGTGGACTTACACATTGCTATGGTAGACAGAGGAAGGGGTATTGAACCAGAGTCTCCTGCACCTCAGGTGAGTTCCTTGACAAAGGGAGCTACAAACTATAAAGGAAAGCTCCTCCCCACAAAACTATTTTGTGTTTCCCTTTCATGGATCACCTGTGGAGAAAAGCATGCAGCCCAGATTTAGGTGCCCATCACTTTGAGAGGGGCATGGCTTAGAACTCACTTCTTTTGTCAGTTTGTTCTTGGCTAGAGAAAGCAGTGCCTAGTTGCTGGCTTTTGTGGATTCTATTCTCAGTCACCTCTCTCTCCCTACGCATTACATAGTGTGACCTAGGAACCGCTTGTTGCAAACTGGCAGAAGGCACAAGGTATATAATGGGTACAGGGATCTCCTGGATCGACTAACTAGAAACAGTTCACCAAAGGGTGCCATGGAGGGTCACTACAGAAAACCTGAGATATACTGACCATTTTAAATTTTTTAAATTATATGTACAGATACTATGTAAGGAGTTACGTATCTATAGTGAAAATTATGTTCTTATATATTCTGCCAATATTCTTTTTGAGTAGCAAAACCATCTAACCCTGCGTTCCCTGAGCCTTTTTTTAATGAGCAATACAACCACTTTTTGTTATTTTATGTGTGTAGTACAGTAATGTGAGATCTGCTCTTGGAATTATTTTGGGAAAGTCCTCTAGCCTGTGTTGTACAAGAGGTAAGACTACAGTGAGGCACACTGCAGTTCTTTTCTCACTCGGGGGGCCAGTGAACAAGTTTTGTATAGATAAGGCATAGAAATTAATTAAATTAATAAAATTTAAACAGTGTGGAAAAAGAGGTGAATGGCAGGAGTGGCAATGGAGAATGTGGGGAGCACGGCAGGGGTAGCAAGAAAGAAGAGGGCAGCGCTGGCAGGGCAGAGTGTGCAGAGCAAGGTAGGGGTGACAAGAAAAGGGAGAAGTGGGATGGCTGGGGAATGGTGGTGGGGTGCGGCGTGGTACGGGAGAATGTGGGGAGCTGGGCAAGGGTAGCAAGGGAGGGAGGAGTGGGGTAGCTGGCAGAGGAGCACGGTGTGGCAGCACTGGGGTGCATTTCTCCCCTCCCCTCAGCACCCCACGTATCCCTCGCAGCATTCCCCACCCCAATCAGGTCACAGTGCTGGGCATTAGCAGCACTGGTCCACTCCCCCCATAGCACCTGCTGTGGCCTGCCCCCCACGACACACACACACCACCCCACAGCTCCCCCTCTCCCGGGCACGGAGCGGCAATCAGCTTCCCAGCCCCTCTCTCCGCCCCCAGCACGAGGAACACCAGCTCCGGTCCGGACCCGACATGCTGGGAGCAGCGCCCAGACCCCGATCCCCCTCCTCCCCCAGCACGGAAGGCCGTCCGGCCCCCCACAATCCCCCAAGCACGCAGGGACACCGGAACCCATGGCCCGGCCCCTCCTGCCGCACAGCTCCTCCGGCACCTCGTGCATCCAGCTCCCTAGCACAGCCCCTCCGCCCCAGCAGGGAAAGCCCATAGCTACCCTCCCCTCTCCCGACACCCACAGCTCCTCCCACACGGCATGCCCAGCGCTTCGGGCGGGGCCTGGGTTCCCCCCCTTCCACTTCCTCCTCCTCTCCCGCACCCGATCCCTAGCTCTCACACACTGCACAGCAGCCAGCGCCGCTGTTTCACATTTCTTACCTTGCGCAACCCAGACATGTGCCCGTGCTGCGCAGGGCGGAAGATTTAAAATAGCCCCAGCCCGGCCCCAACTCAGCCAGCTCCCATGCGTACGGCAGCTCCGCGTGCCGAATAAGAGTCCTTGTCGGGCCGGATGCTGGCCCCCAGGACTACAGGATTAAAATGGTCCCTTCATGCCTTTCAGTCTATGAAATTAGTCCTTTGTTATACTTGTTGGTACACAAGTATTAGAGAGGAAAAAGCATTTTCCATCACACAACAAGCTTGATATTTTGAATGAACATCTTTATTTAAAATGGCAGATGTGTCATGATGTTGCAACTTTGACAATGTCAATTCAAAATAGAAATTTCATTTCAATCTGACATTTTGAAAGAAAAGCTTTCATTTCCTTTTGAGATGTCAAACTGAAATGAAATCAGCTCCCAGAACAAAACAGAGCAAATTATTTTTCTTCAACATTCAGATCTTTCAACAGAAAATTGCTATCTTAAAGTAACCATGCTTTTAGGTTGAGAAAAAAAATAATGAGAAACGTTCTGAGCAGAATTATCGAACATAGAAATAGTCACCATTCCTGTCCTAAAGAATTACTCTCTGACAAAATGATGCTCAGTAGACAGGATGCCATGCAAAACTAGGAGGTGGAAGTAGTTAATTGGTGCTATTTTGTGTACAATAAGCTGGTTACAAAAGTTTTGAATTTTTTTTTTTTCATGAAGATATTCCCATTTTCAACCAGCTCTGTTCATTTTCTGTGAAGAACCTGAAAGAGATTTTCCCTTTGAGCAGAGGAGGAAAGGGTGAAGTCTTTCTTCACTGGTCCAGGGCCGCATTCATTCAGTGTGTGGCTGGCATTGGGAGAACTTCCCAATGGGCACATGGATGGGGTTGTGAGTGATTCAAGGCATGGGAGAGTGATGGAAAAGATCAGCCTTCAGTCTCTTGCTCTGCACAGACTTTCCGGCCAACTTTGGGTATGTCGCTTGGACTGCATTTTTACTATTGAATAGGATTTGGCCCCTGATTGCCCAAAACTGTTTTGAAAATCAAAGCCTATTGATTAACTTTTCATTTACTCTAGTCCATAGCTCTATAAATACAATTTTGACAAAAAGGTGGATTCTGAGTTGTGACTTTTTTTGCTTTAGCAAAATACTCCTCTGGCATATATTAGTGTAGTCACGCTGCTTTCCAAAAACTGTACTGTTACACACGAGGGTGAATTTCCCCTGAGTGAAGAGTGCAAGCACTATTTCCAGCTATGTTTAGGGTTAATGTGTAACTCAGAGATACTCAAGTCTTTCCAACTTAATGGTGAGTGACCTTTGAGATCAAAATCACTATAGTAGATGAAAACAGTGGGCCAGAGCCACAGTAAAACCACTTTCCTTGACTTACTGGTGCTGTGTCAATTACACCAAGGGTATATTCACAACCAGATGTAGGTGTTCTTAGGCTGAGCATTGCAATGGCTAAGTTTCAGGTGACAAAAAAAAATCTCTTTGTTTCCAAAATCTGAGCTGGGTGCCCCATCTGCATATACAGTAAAAAGTGGCACACAGATACCTAAGAATGGGATTTTTAAAAGTCAGCATGATAGATAACAATAGGGAAGGCCAAGTAGATGGATGTGTTCTAAATCCCACAGCTATCAAAGAGTTCAGTTCCTATCTCCTCCTGAGGAAGATTGATCCTTCAGTTTGGGATTCTCAACTGTGAAGCCTCTAACCCCACCTTAGATGGCAAGAGACCATGGTGAGAGAGAGGAGAGAAAAGAAGGAGGAATTAGCTGAAGGAGGCCCATTACAATTTTATCCTAATGGTTAGAGTTGTAACAGATAATTCTTCTTGTGTCTGATTAGGAGGAAGATTTTTAAAAGGGATGTACTTCCTCCCATGTGGGTGCCCTAGCAACTGCAATATGATATACATAATATATGTCTTTCTCGATTCCCCTTAATGGATCCATAGTTCTTAGTTCATCTTGGCTTAGCTGGTGATCATGCTCAATGTCTACAATAATAATAATAATAATAATAATAATAATAATAATAATAATAATAATAATAATAATAGGAAACCCTGAACACATTAATAGGTATTAATTAATCCTATAAGGCATAACAGATATTAAATAGGGTTTTCAACACAATGCTTTAGAATAACTACAAAATGTAATAGATAAAAATGTTCATTTCATAGATAATGTCAAATCCTCAAGTGGAATAAATGGGCCATAACTCCATTGAAGTCAGTTGGCCAGATTGAAAGAGCTATTGGCAGAGAGAGAGAGAGTAAGCATGAATGGATCTAGAGCCTGGCACTTCTAGCATTCACTGGACCCAATCCCCTTTGCTCCAGAGTCTCTTCTACTCAAAGGGGAGTCTGGCCTGCTGAGTACAAGGGAGTCACATTGAGTTAGACCAACTGAGCCTTTGGCCCAAGGTATCCATGAGCTACCTGAGCCAAAAATCTCCAAAACACAAGTGATCCACACTTCTTGGTTCTTTGAGAGTGTTTTTATAAGATCAACACTATTTAAAAATTTTGAATTTCCCCAACATTTTCCCTATAGCGGTTTTTACCTCCCTGTTTTTCAGGCTATAAATGATGGGGTTTAACATGGGTGTTAAGATGCTGTACTGGAGAGAGAACATTTCATCCACAAGCACAGAGGAGACTGAGCTGGGTTTTGTGTACTGGAACAAACCAGTCAGATACAACAAAGCAACCACTATAAGATGGGAACTGCAGGTGGAGAAGGCTTTACGCCTCCCTTCTGCAGAGCGTATCCTCAGAATGGTGGAGATGATGTGAATGTAAGATACCAGAGTGAAGAGGAAGGAGCTTGCTCCAAGTATCACAACAGAAGAAAAAACCACTATCTGATTGCTGAGAGTGTCAGTGCAGGAAAGTTGTAATAGAGGAGGGAGCTCACAGCTGAAATGGCTGATTTGATTGGACCCACAGAAATGCAACTTGAGGGCAAAAACAGTGTTAAGTGTGGCATCTATGAAGCCTATTCCCCATGCACCACTCACCAGTAGAAAACAGATCCCTTTGTTCATTTTCTTCATGTAACGCAGTGGATCACAGATGGCAGCATAGCGGTCATAAGCCATGGTTGAGAGAATGAAAACTTCAGTGACAGCAGACAGGAAAATAAAGAACATCTGGGTAAGGCAGCCATTAACATAAATGGTTTTGTGACCTACTAAGAAATTGAATAACATCTTAGGGACAATGGCTGAGGAATAACAGATGTCCACAAAGGATAAATGACACAGGAAGAAGTACATAGGGGTGTGAAGGTGAGGGTCAGTCCTTACCACAAACATGATCACTGTATTTGCCAAAAGGGTGATTAGATAAATAACTAAAAACACCAGGAAAAGAAAAATCTGCATCTGTGGGTCACTGGAAAGTCCCAGGAGTATAAATTTGGTCACTTGGGTTTGATTTCCCATTGATCCTTCCTTATTCAGGAAAACTATGACCTGTGAGATTGGAAAAAAATAACGAAATTATTACATATCCTAAATAAATTGAAATAGCATGTGGAGATCATTCAACCAGAAGGATCAATGTAAAAAAAGACCTATTACTGATTATGAAACGTGTTTTAAATAGACTAAATGGGCTTGTTTCCCACAAGGAATTTGGTACCCAACCCTCAATTTAGGTGCCTAAATCCTAGAATCAGCCACACTCTCGCTCAAAAAAACCCACTCAGGTGCGACATTGGAACAGTCTGAAATAGAGGTCTGTTAGCCTTTCCTGTTAAGGCATTTCCACTCTGGGGACATAATAAAAGAAGCATTGGAGGAGAGGGACTGCATGCTCAGCCTCCTGCATCCAGGGTCACATAGCCATCTTCTAGCAAAATCATTCATCCTCTTGCTGTCTCTCTCTAGCCTAATGTCTGTTCAGTCTGTCCCACTAATGACAACAGAGCTACAAATTATTTAGAATAGGTGGAGACCTGTCCCACTGACTCCTACGGAGCTATGGCTGATTCACACTAACAAGGGATCTGGCCTATTCTATAAGAAAAATCTTTTTTTTTCTATTACATTCTGGACTTTGTGTAGCATATTAAAAATCTATAGTATCTATAAAGGGGGCCTCCAAAGATCTTATCTGGATAAGAGTCTCCACTCCAGACAAGTGTGTTATGTGGAGGTGGACAACTGTATTTATCATGCAATTATCCAAAGAAAGAACCAGAGATCATTTGTGACAAAAGAGTGAAAAGGGCTCATCTTATAGACCAAGGCATGATCTAAGGTAGTCTTTTGGCAAAACCAGAAGAGAGAGGCTAGAGTAAATGAAATTCTCCCTTCAACACTGGGAAGAGAGATATGACAACACAGAGGAAGAAATGATCAAGCATATGCTCACTGCACAGCTAAAAACTTTATTCTAAATAGGAGAATTGACGCAAATGGAGATTAAATGCCTGTAATGGAAGATTAGTCATGTAGAACTGCAGGCTAACATTTTAGTGGGAGCAGAGACACAGGATAGACAGAACCAAGAAATGGCAGAAAAACTGAGTACAAATTCAAGTGAAACAGCACCTGAAGAAAGTACAGGAAATGTGAATATTTTCTTGATAGAGATCATGAAGAGTGGAAGAGACGTTGAGGACCAATCCATGCCACCAATTATGAAATATGTAGACCAGAAAAGACTGAATGATAAGATTCAAGCACTTAATTAAGTGTTCACAAACACTGCAGAGAAAAGCCAGTAAGTATTAGGCAGTAGAATTATACATCTTATGCTACACCAATGGTAACATCTGATAGATTTAACATCTAGATATCTGAGGATGTCAGCCACTTCAAAACTTCTCATAGTCAACAATGCCCATGGAAATTAAATTTAAAGCAGAAGAGTATGCTTTTACATTGAGAAACCAGCCTACTGATGAATACCACAAAAATCATTTGAGAAGAAAAGAGAAGAAAATGGCCTTGGAGACAAAATATCAGCTGAATGAAAGGGATGTGAGTGTTGTGAATGAACAATGTAATCAAAAACTGATCACTCAGCTTCATGGGCTTGAAAAATAGAAAACATAGAAATTGTAGAATCATAAGATTGAAAGAGATCTTGCGTGGTCATCTAGTCTAAACTCCTACACTTATGGCAAGACAAGATAGTCAGACCAAAGTTATTAGTATCAAGAGAACAGTCACTTGACCAGAGACCCTATGAGATTCTTTGATCTGATTAACATTAAAAAGCAGAACAGGCAAAAATAGAGAGTCAATAAATGACATGAAAGAGTTTCGGCACCACTGGAGAAAAAAATTGGTCTGAAACTGTACACAGAAAGAAATAGATGAGGTAGTGAGAGCAATGAAAATGGATTCTTGCAGAATCGCCTTACAATACCACATTGCTTATCTAAACAACTTAATACATATTTTAAGAACTCATTTCCAAGATGGACAGGGAGAACTCTAAGAAAGAAAGAAAGAAAGAAAGAAAGAAAGAAAGAAAGAAAGAAAG
>ML688089.1:52091-73600 GCA_007922175.1 Pelusios castaneus | reverse complement strand
AAGAAAGAAAGAAAGAAAGAAAGAAAGAAAGAAAGAAAGAAAGAAAGAAAGAAAGAAAGGTGTAGTAATCCTTAGAATTCTGGACTAATCACATTTTTACCACCTATATGGAGTCATCTAACAACAATTCTGAGAAAGAAGATCTGGATAATGCCAGTTTGCAAAGGAATCCTGGTTCCCAAGGAAAAAAGGTGTCATAGAAAACATGAAAGGAACAAGAGACCACCTCAGACTGTACAGGAAGATCACAGAAAATGTAAAACAAAGAAAGAAAAAGTTAGTGGCTGTGTGGATAGACTACCAGAAAGCATACAACAGTGTCCCACAGTCATGGATCACAGCGGCTAAGTCTACACTTAGAAAGTTAAGTTGACTTTATGAAGTTGACTTAATAAGGTCGACTTTAAGTCGACTTAAAGTGGACCTTATTAAGCAGACTTAACAAAAGTCGACTTAACTTTTCTAGTGTAGACATAGCCTCCTTTTGACCTTATTAAGTTGACTTAACAGTCAAGTCGACTTTATAAAGTGGATTTAGGCACTAATCCCCGTCCACACTGGCTTAAATCAACCTAATAAGGTCAACTTAAGCATTAAGTCGATGTAAATCAAGATGTTATTTAGTCGACTTAACTTTTCCTTGAGTCGACTTAAGGAAATGCTTAAGTCTACTTAAGGAAAACTCAGTGTGGACATGGAGTAGTTTAAGTCAACTTAAGCCTCCTTAAATCAATTTAATTTGTAAGTGTAGATGTACCCTAAGACACTGAAAATGAGCAAGGTTCATTCGTTGATCATTTCCTTTCTTCACCAACCTATGTTTAACTGGAACACTTGAGTATGCTTGAGAGAGAATCTCATTCATGAGGTCTAAATTAAAAGACAAATCTTTTCAGAGGATTCCTTAGCTCCGTTCTTTGTGGTCATGCTACTGCTGCTGGCATGGATATTTGTTGAGATAGGTGTTGTTATCACAAGAGCAACAACCAGTTAACAATTTGTTAGAGATGGGCAATCTGAAATTATACAGTCACAGAAGGGAGCTACCGAGGTTGATGGTGTGTGGAAAAGTTTGGTGAAGACATAAAACGTTAGCTTGGCTAGCTGTGTCTTAGTATATTTAAAGATGGCCAGGCTGAAATCTGATGGCCTACTTGTTAATGAAGGAACTATCCGTGATGTCTCAGCCTGAACCAACAAATATCTTGGAATCAGGGAGCTGTCAGAACTACAACCTAAGGAAGTTCTAGAAATACAATAGAGAAGTATTACAGATGTATAAGAACTACTCTAAAGACAAAACACAAGGTTAAGAATATGATCTGAGCCATTAATAGGTGGATGTGATGGAATCCCCAGGAGCCATGCTCTGAAAGCACTCAGGTACAGCCAGTCAGGACTGCAGAGCTTCAAAGCCTGCCACCTCTGGTCTCCACACACCAGTAAAGCCACCTCCTGCCTCTAGTCTTGCAGCATTCAGCTCTCCTGCTCCGCCTGAGCTGCCCCATGAGTCCCCTTGGGACTTTGGGGGGGAGGGGGGCTACATGCCACAAAGGGGCCATGCACCTTGACTTGCAGTCAGAAGTGATTAACAGTCAGTGTGGAAATCAGAAAGGTTTATTAGTTCTCAGGATCACAGCATAGAAAGATTTTGTTAGCAACTTAATTAGAAGTTACAGCAGTGACCACCTTGAGAGCCCCATTCGCAGGGCTCCCTCCCCACCACCCCCTCATGGGGGACTGGCCTCTTTCCCCTCAGCCACCCTTCCCAACACATCCTCTTGCCCCTCCCCAATCCTTTTTCTCTTTCCCAGACAAGGTGGTCATTCCTCCTGTACCACTTCTGCCACAATCTGTTGTAGTTGGCGGAAAGAGTGGGACAAAGGGGTCTGCTTGGCAGACATGTCTGGGGAAGGCCCTTCCCCCCTCTAGTGGCCGAGGCAATGAATACACATCCTATCCCATCATCAAAATACATGAGAAACATAAAGGGGAAACTGAGGCACACACAGCACTCAGAGAAAACCCATAAAATATAACTACTTCATCACAATGGGTGATTGCAGGAGAACAGAACATTGCTGGAGTGATAAAGTGGACTCAAGAAGAGAATATAAAAATGGACATCCAGAGAGGACAGCTGCTGGTAATGCATAAAATGTTGAGTAGCAATAAGGATATGGATAGGATGTACATCCTATGATGTGATGAAGAAAAAATTCTATCATCAATGGAGGGAGCAGCTGATATTGAAGACTATAATTCCAAAACAGATGAGTGGTCAAACAGAATAAAAAGATCACCATGATAAAGCTGCATCCAAGCTCAAGAAAGCATGAAAACAAGTGAAAGCAAACTGCCAAAAAAGACCTACAGAGAAATCAATGCATGGAGAGCAGTGGAGACAAATTAAAGCTATTGGTGATAGAAGATTAATAAAGTGATAGCTTGAAGAAAAGAGATATCAAAAGAGAGTCAGAGCATGATTAGGAGAGCACATGATCAGTCCTTATGGCTTAATTTTGTAAGAAGTAAAATGGGGTGAAAAAACTGCTCCCCAACTGCAAAAAGGGTTGTGAAATGGAGGAGATGGTGAAGTTGGTTTTGAGCAACTGCTGGAGTCTATCTGGGGAGAATTTAGGAAAAGACACAGACTGTGGCCAGGTGTCAGCATTGGAGACTCTGAAGCAAGTAAGGATTGTGACCGGGGCCTCTTGGGATAACCTCCTGGATGTGCAAAAATTAGGGCAAGCTGCAAAACCGGGAGCCAAACTCCCCAAACACTGATGGATGGTACTTAAACCAGTCTCCCTATCAGTCACAACCAGGCTCCTGGTTCCCCACACTGGGTAACAAGAAGTTTGCCCAAAATAGAAACAGCTCTCTTTATTGCACTCCAGCTGCATCTAGCCGCACGGTCCCTCAGAGAAGTAGGTTCTCCTGACCTCAAAGGGCAAGCCACATCACACAGAACAATATAGGTTTGGATCTCCCCCAAAATACTACATCAATAGCCAATCCTTTAGTAACTACAACTAAAGATTTAATATAAAAAGAAACGAAGCAAAATATGAGAGATGTTAAAGGGTCAAAGAGAATCACATACATACAAATGATTTAAAGTTCATGTAAAGAAGTTTGCAGATTTGTTCCTCTGGAGTTTTTAGGCTTTTTCCTCTGATAAACACCCAGCAGGTGGGTGGGTGTCAGTCCTTTGCCCAGTCGCAGAGGAATAGTTCCAGAGATGGGTGTTGGCTGTAGATTGGGGACTTGAGACTAGATGGAGTCGGAGCTTTTGCCTTTTATCACCTCTGGCCTTCTCCATGCTGTGTGGAGTTCTTTCCAATCAAAATAGAGTTGAGTCACATGTTCAAGTCTTAATGACTCAATAGGTTTCTCCCTGGATCATTCCCAGCAAATTACTACCTTACTATTGATACCAAACACAGCATAGCTTCTATGGATAATTGCAATTATGAAATATTGATAAGAAATAGTATCATAAATGGTCCACTAAATCCAGACAGTGTCACAAGAATTTGTACCAAGTATGTGTTTTTCCTCTAGAGAATGAAGCAGCTAAGGTTTTATGCTATCTGGTAATTGTCACAGACTGAAAAGTGAAATGAAAGTGTCCAGAAATCATTTTAGAAAAGAAGACAATCAAGCTCATGTTAATGGATGTTGCCTTAATAGCAGACCGAAGCAGGAGAGAGAAACAAGGAGAGAAGGTAGCAAAGTATGAAGAACTCTATGTTGAAAGGGAGCAATGATGGAAACTGGAACAAAAACAGCCCCAGCAGTTATTGAAGCACTTAGTGGGCTCCCTAAGGGTAGAAGACATTAGGACTCCATGACATCATGGGGTGCATCTACACTTGTAAATTAAGTCGACTTAAGATTGCTTAAGTCAACTTAATTTACCCTGCATCTACACTACAGTTTCCTTAAGGAAAATAAAGTCGACTTAATGAAAATTACGTCGACTTTATTAAACCTCATTTTAGTTCAACTTAAGCCTAAAGTCGACTTTTTTAACTTGACTTAGGCCAGTGTAGACCTGGAGTAGCCCTAAGTCGACTTAGGGCTATTCTCCAGGACTCCACCACTGCCCTCCCTGCTGGGGGGAGGGCACAGGAGGAGCCTGGCATGCCCTCCCCCACCCTGCCCCTATGTCCTGCCAGGGTCTCTGTCTCCTTTTGCAGGTACAATGGGGCAAAGGCTGAGCCCCTTGGCACTGGGCAAGGGGTGCCCCCCTGCCCCCGTGGACCTGCCCTAGGTCCCCCTAGCAGTCAACCTAGGTATCCAGTGTGGATGCTCCAGGTCGACTTTGTAAGTTTCCCCCAAAGTTGACTTTAAATTTAGGTGTAGACTTGCTAAGTCGACTTAGCTAAAGTTGACCTAAATTTACAAGTGTAGACATAGCCATGGTGACTTCAGTGCCCTTAATCTCTGTCAGAATGTGCAGGAAAGTCAAAGGAGAATAAATGAAACTGAACACCTAAAATGCAGGAATTCTGAAAAGGTTTAACAAAACTCTGGATTATCCAACCCTACAGAATCTTCATCAGCCATGATTTACCGATGACTCATGAGGTTACATTTTAGACAATCGCATTCTTTTTAAAAAATGTAATAGTTTAGAGTGTTATGAAAGCTATTTCTTTTTTTTTTCAATCTGCCTTACATAATACTGAGGGACTTCATCATCATCATCATCATCATCATCATCAATGAACTTCCCCAGAAAACACTCTAAAAGTACACTGACATGATTTTAAAAAGAAGAATCTGAGAGAAAGTTAATGGGTCTTTTGTGCCTAAAAATCACTTAAGTACCTTTGAAAATTTGACCCTTGGGACTTCTGAGTGTCTTGCAAATCTGAATATCTTAATAGTCTCATACATAAGAGACTCTCTCCTGCTGTCTTGGAATTGAATAGCTATTTTAACATTGATTTTTAGTAGAAATGGGAAAGAAGCCAGTGTTTTGACCGCTGTCAAACCAATGTTGAATCAAGTATGTCTGTCAGCTGGAAACTAAATCTTTTCCCGATTATCAGCTCATCAGACAAATGCCCAAACAAACAGATCTTGTTCTACAACTTAAATGTCCACATGGGGATATTCTGTGGAAAAAGAGACCCGAAGCTAATCACTGTGTCTAGAGAATGACCTTCTACCTGCCTTGCCACCCTACACCATGCACACAAAGCAAATATAAAAATTAGGATGTCCCAGGTGATATCCTTTGCCTCGGTGCTATCATGAAGGGAGCGAGAGAACTGGGTGAGTCAGTAGAGCTGGGTTGCCAGCTGTAACTGACTCTTCATGATCAGAAATTCATGGGACTCTGCAATGAGACCCACCCATAGATCAGTGGGGGATCCAGGCCTTTTAAATGAAAAGCATAAAAAGCAATACAAGTATGAATCAACTCACCTGCCTTTTAAATATATATCATAAATATGATGAGATCATTCTGACCTATGATTTTTTCAATTTACTCACCTACTTATGACTTTGGCCACTTAATCTATCTGCACCCAGAATATAGTGTTTTAGGAAATCCTTAGGAGGTCTATAGATGTGAGCCTTGGAACCCATACCCATAACAGTACAGCCACATATGCTCTGCTGTCTGTGGAGCAAAGCCTTTCCTTGCCTGCCTCCAAAAACTGAAAGCAGACCTCTTAAGAATTGTTTAAATGCTCTTTAGTTCCCTTGTGATAAGATCCCTGAAGTTCACTCTGTGTAATGAGCTACCACTTACTCTGGGCTGTGTCAGCTTTTATGCAGTGCTCTGTAGTGAGTAAGAATGAAAGCAGTGAGTTTTGGATTATCACAGGATTTAGGTACCCAATCGCAACACTAGTAAATGAAAAAGTCATATTTTAGACTCATTCAAAACAACCTAAGGAGCTAGGTATTAAAATAGAAAATGATTTCATATCCCCTACACTCCTTTGAAGCTCCAGCCATAAACTTATTATCATCACAGAAAGGCAACATCATCATCTTGATTTAAACTTCATTAAAAATGGATATTATCTAGAGAATGGGAAAGGGGAGTATATACACTGCCTTTAATGGCAGTAAATAATAGGCATTGAGAAAAAGGAGGAGATAAATTGTCAGTATTTTTAAATGAATACTTTATTTGCAAAAAAAGGAAGTGTTATTTAACTCAAAATTATGCATAGGTTTCAACACAGTTTCTAATAAATTATGTCAAAGAGAAATTAATTGGGCTAATGAGGAAGAAGAGGAGTCTCTCTGCTGCTTCTTTTCTTGTAATTTTAGTCCCTTCATTAGGTCACTGTCATTGCATGTGGGAGAACTTGGTTCTCTTCCTCTGTCTAACTGCTGCAGGGCAGAGATTTGAAGTGAGACTGTCTGTCTCTGAGTCAAGCACTTTAATTCTGGGCTTTACTTTATTCTGGAGTAATGGAGTTGTTCCACGTTGTATATTCAATTAAATATTCAAAGGATCATGAACTTGAACTTTCCTCCTATCACAGAAGTCCCCTAAAACTGAGCTATCATGTAATTGTATTCAAGTTTTCTCACCTAACGACTATTCAAGTATTTTGTATAAAGTGGAATAGCTTCAATAGGAGAGCTTGAGAAAACTCCACTCTAGTAGTACCCTAGAGATGAGTGGTTAGAGCGCTCAACAGGGAGGTCAAAGTTTCAGTCCCTGCTCTATGTGAGACAGAATAAATATTTGGACTGAGGTCTAACAGAATACCAATAAGTGCCATTGGGTTAATGGTTGGTAGAAGGACCACCATCTCTTCTTTGGGTCACTTTTGTCAAACAAGTCCCCTGGATTTGGCTTTAAACATTTAACTGTGTCTGGAAATGCCACCTGAACCTTTCATTTCTGGAGAGAAAAGGTAGTATGTTATATAGGGGAAACATCCATAGTACTTTATCAGATGACTTTACTTTGTTATTCCTTGTTTTCTTTTTCACCTTGATGTCCATGTCAGAAGAGTGTGATTGCGATATATGTATATATGTAAGGCAATGGAGGCTGAGATTTTCAGAAGTTCATAAGGGAGTTAGGTCCCAAACTTACGTTGAAACACAGTTTTCCCTAAGTCAGTTTTGCGGGAAGTAAGGTCTGAGTAAAAGTTGAGAACAGACCAAAAGTTTTGAGTATTTAAAAATATGTTGAGTAAGAGTCTCGTTCATGAGGCTTATTAGTGAAGGAAGAAACCAGCATCTCCCATCCAGCACAACTGATCTCAGACAGGGCTTCATTGTCCTCTAAGGGTCAAGGGGCCTGATTTTTAAAAACCTGTACGTGACTGAAAGCACAGATAAGTAACTAGAAATGCCTAGCTCCCATTTATTTCAAAGGAAGTAATATGTCTGGATCCTTTTGAAAATCCTGGGATGTACCTATCTGGATCCTTAGGTGGCCAAATATCTTTATATATCTGGCCATATGGAACTCTTCATTGTGGTCTGGAGAGGAATATTTAGAAAACCAAAAATTAGGGAGAACAAAATATTAGAAGTGTTTCTCTTATAAAGCGGTACAGAGATGAAAGAAGATGGAAATCATTGGCCTGTCAGTTACAATGCATAGAGGGAGGAAGGCTGGACAATACCTGAGAAAACTATGCAAAGAGTCATACAAATATTTTAAGGAGAAAACAAAACCTGAGTCTAAGGGAGACTAGGTGGATATGGTCTTATATTTTCAGTGGATCTTAAGGGAGTTAGGCACCAAATCCCAGTGACTGTCAGCTATCTCTCCTAGGGTATTTGAATAATCCCGGCTTGTATGTATATAAGTGGATAACAACAGAGTGAGTGGGTATTTATGCCAGCCTACCAGCAGGGTATAAAATGGAAATGAAGTCAATATTCTCTCCAATGCCCGATCTATGTTTTTTTTCCCATACTACCCAAGAAAGAAACTAAACTTTTCCTCTACTATCAGCTCAAGAGAAACATAACCAAGCAAAAAGATGGATCTTGTATTAGAAAGTAAATGTTAACACAGGGAGGTAAAAAGACTGTAAATCAGATGGGCTCCGTTCCTGTAACTTCAGAGGAAGCCAATTTAATTTCTCATTTTGTGAAGTATAAAATTAAGTAAGAGTAAGTATGTGTGCAGGGATCTGACAGGGACAAGGGCTTCAACACCTATCCATGGGTTTTCTTCTGGTATTGAGTTCAATCTTGGCAAAGAAAATAATCATCTCCTGACTATATGAGTCATTGATTGATCCAGATTGGCTCTTTGAGGAGACCTTAACTAGGTAAGCAGCCAGACAAGTAGTCTCTGCTCAAAGCACAGCTCCAAAAGAATTGGTTGCAGGTAGGTCAGCTGCATAATCTTCACCCCAACAATTTCTTTGAAAAATCCACTTCACATTATTAACCCCAAAATCCTTTCAAGTCCCTAATATCTCCCATTATTCATGTCTTACTCTTAAAGAAACTTGACACAATCCTACAATAGCACATATACATTGTAATTTATAATACAATGAACTCCAATGATGTAAAACTTAATTCAGTAAGGTTTTTTCCAGGATATTACAGGATACTGTCATATGTGTGATGGTGGCACTCCTGCAATATAGTGTCTGAACCCCTTGCTGCACTTACTCAACTAAAATAATTCTCTAGCCTTTGAATTGTAGAATCATAGAAGGTCAGGGTTAGAAAGGACACCAGGAGGTCATGTAGTACAACCATCTGCTCAAAGACTTACTCCCATCTATATGGAGTTGGCTCTTATTGCTTGTTTGTATATATTCTTTCCCATTTTCTTTCCACAAAGCCAAACCATCTATGCCTGTATTCCTTCAGCTTTTCTATAACTGATATCGGCTTCACATTTCCCCTACTTCATTTGTTCCAAACACAGTCCATCAGTGTAACTCCAAGCACCCATCGTTACATTTTCATTTCCACAGTATTCAAGATCTATTTCTGTGTCTTCTTCAGTCTCCAGAATTTGTAACTCCAGGAAAGTTCAGGCCTGATTATCATCTTGTAGATCTCACTTTTCAATTTGGTTGTTTTAGTAAAAAATACAAATGCTCATATAAATACCTAGACAGTGGCCAATTCAGCAAAAGCTTTCCTTCTGTGAATAGGCTGAACTGTAGAGACATGTCCATTTAGTCTAAACCCCCAAGGGCATGTAGTATCATGTCTATAAAGAAGAAGAGATCCATAAAAACGTAACAGATAAATTAAAAAGCCCATTCAGTGAAAACCTCCTTTCTTTCTTCCTATAGGATTATCATATGGTGAGCAATGAAAATTCCTCTGAATGCTTGGTTCTGGACACTGTTGGGAAGAGGATACTGGATTATGTATGGCCCTCATGCTGGATTCACTATGGCAATTTTCATGTTCCCATTACATAGACAATGGTAGAACTGAGCAGTTTTCTTCATCAGCATCCATGACACACAAAGATCTCAAAGTACTTTTCATGTATCAATTTGGATCTATATGCAGGCCCCAAAAGTCTATATAATACATTCAGCATTAGGATTAGCAGTATAAAATTTAGGATTTTATAAGTGTTTAGGCCTGTATATCTGCTTGAGATGGTATTCTGGGCCTGCTTTTGGGCCTGCTTCCCTCCTGAAAACTCAGGTATTCAACATACATATGGAAACAGAGAACAATGACATAATGTGATGCTCTTGCCTACACACAACCAGATGGGTTTTATTACTGTGAGAAGAAATAAAGGATATAGTTACAATGTTTCAAAGTGTAATGATGACTTGATAAATGAATGCACAAGTGAGGGAAAGTTCTGACTCTTCTTCAAGACAAACACCAGAGAAAGATCAAGCAACTAATTGGCAGGAGCATGGAAGATAAAGGGAGATGTGAGAATGAAACACTAAAGTGTCATAAATTGACAATGGCTAGAATTTAACCTTACTTCCTACACCTCCCATGAGGTACAAAAGAGATAGTATAAAGCCTCCAGACACAAGACCCTCCATAATGGATCATGACCATAAACTGGAATGAGTGATACCATGGGGGAGGGGTCAGGAGATTACAGGTTTAATTAAGTCTATCAAGGAGAAAGAAGATAGGAGGGAGCTCTGTTGAACATATAGAGCTATGCTTAAGGGAAGAGGGAGATCTGTAAGCCTAGGGAGCTATGGTTAGGGGGAAAGGAAACTATTGGCACATGCAGATATGGTTATGGGAAAGGAAGCCCAACTGATGTGAAGAGCTCTGGTTTTATGCTTGTTTGTTTAGCCACAATAAAACCATTGCAATTTTGCACATTGGACTATGAATTGTTGCTTTCAGGTGAATTGTGTCTGGGAACTGGGAGAGACTTGGCAGGTGAGCTTAAACATCTTTGTGCCGTGACTCAGAAACCCTTTGCTGGTTAGATAAGTAGCAGCCAGATAAGTCCACCTTGATAACATGCAGCCAGCTGCTTGACATGGATATAGCAACCTCTCAGGGAGTTGAGGGTTCTTGTAATCTGGAGTAATGGATTTTTTTTTAAATGGATATGGAAGAATGGGGGCCTATAACAGATACTGAGCCAACCTGGGATGAGGTTGAAAAGGAGGTGAGTGAGGTGTTAAGAGACCTCAAGAAAAAGAAGTATTGGAGAAAGACATGGTATTACACAGATTGCATCCTGCGATAACATACTGGGTAAAATGAGAAGCTGATCTCCAAAATATTACGGTTCTGGAAAAAAGAGTGGATCAACAAAGTATTTTAACAGAGAAATGTGTAGAACCATTGGAGCTAAGAGTGGCTAAGAATAACCTGACACTAAAGGACAAAGTTAGAAGCAGAGTTAATGTTATATTGAGTCTTTGGAATAGCTTGTATTCAGGAAAAAATTAGTATGGAAGAGGCAGCAACTCCAACACTTCTCTCAGAGCCCGGATAGGGGACCTGGATTTCCAGATGTTTTGGACCAAGGAGCCACACTTCCAGATTTGTTAACTAACTGCTGACTATACTTTTCTTAGTTTAGGACTTCCTTTCTTCCTAAGCTGTGCTCCTCTTTTTTCTTACTCCCGCTTCTTCTAGTTTTTTTTCTTTCCTTCTTCCCTCCTCCACCACTTTTTTTCCTTTTGTGTGTTCTTTATGTTCCAAAAATTAAGAGTTAAGGCCATGACTGGGGAATTGGGGATCTCATATTTTAAAATGATCTCACATGGGTTAATCAGTTGGTTTCTACTCCCCAGCCCACCCCTTGAGCTATTGTTTTTCTAACATTGTAATTAAAGGATTTTTGGTTATCTAAGTAAAGCGGGGGGGGTGTTTGTTTGGTTTTTTATATATATTATTTTTTTCTTTTTGACAAAGCACAGACCAAGGCAGCTGAGTTGCAAAGACTGTACTTCGTGGCTCAGGTTTTACAAGCAAAATGCACAACCTTAAGAAATTAATAAAATGCCTAAGAATAAGCTCAGTAAAACAGTAAAAGTAGTGGCTGATAAACACAGCTCTCTGAATGAGAGAATGGAGGTTTTAAGATCACAAAGCCATATTAAATGTTAAAAGCTACGGCAGAAAAGATTAGTATAACAAAACTATGCTATAGAAAATTGAATGGGGAAGTAAATGATTTAAAGGAAAAGTGAAGAATTAAAAGTAGCTTTTGTAGAAATTAATACAACAGAGATTGAAGGGAATTAATAGTTGTGAGTTGTGCAAATGATAAAAAGATACTATGGTTATAAAAAGAGGACTCTGTTTACTAAAACCCAGAAATATAAATATATGTGCAACTTGGTACAGTCCCATTGTGTGGAAACTAGATACTTAAAGAAATTAGCAAGGATGTCAGGTAGTGGCTACTAGCACCACTATGTTTTTGTCACCAGGAGCCTTTACAGATATTATGAAGGAAAATGGTTCCTTTCCTCCAAAGGAATTGTCTGTAGATAATCAATTGTAAATAATTGTTACAGGCAGAGAGATCATTTAATATTAATCATTTGGTGACTGGACGATTAATCAAAGTCACAAAAAGAAAATAAAGGGTTTCCATTGAAACCTGACCATCTCTGAATGTACAAGAGGGGAATGCAATCTAGATACAGTTTAAGTACAAAAAGAATTGGAGTAATGCAAGGCATGATAAGCAAAAATGTTTTGTTTTTTCATACACTGTAAAATGCAAATGTTTGTGGTAATTATGTTTATGTATATTTTTAAGAACCTAAACCAACACTTCTGGGTTGTGGAACCCACTTTTCTATATTTAAACTGGATATTCTGCAGTATGAACATTTGAAATTTTAATTTTAAGTTGCAAAAGTAATAAACATTTAGTGCTAAACACAGACAGTTAATGTTCCTTTAATTTGTTATTAAGCATATAGCCTTTGGGAACCTCAATGATTTATAAAGTTCAATATCTGTTTTAAAGGCAAGAGGAAATGGTTATCAGGGGAGGGGAAGAAAATTCTACAGGCATATAGAGATGTGGTTATGGGAAAGGAAGCCCGGCTGGTGTGAAGGTCTTTGGTTTTACGCTTGCTTGTTTAGACTCAAATAAACCTATCACATTGACTACAGACTGGACTCCAGACAGTCACTTTCCGATTAACTGTGTCTGGGAAGTGGGAGCAACTGGGCAGGTGGGACCCCTAACGCACTCTTGGTGCAACGTAAAACAGTTTTAAACAAAGTTAGAAGTTAGGTATGTAGAGACCTCAGCCTGCTTGACACCTAAGCACAAAATCAACCAACCTTTTTTTAAAGAACTTTTGTTAAAGATACAGAGATGAATGAAAAACAGTTAAAGCATTTGAAATGAAAATATGAAATACGGCTTTTGTTTTAACAACAGCTCTTGTTCTCTTTTCTTGAGCTGGAGAGATTTTTTTTTTTAAAGAATGAGATGTATTCATGAAGAATAAGGGCTGTGATTAGATATTAGCCCAGATGATCAGGGTGCTCCTAAACCTCTGACTGTCAAAAGTTGGAACTGAATGACAGGAGATGGATCATCTGAAAATTCCCCAGCTTTGTTGTGTTTGTTTCCTCTAATGAATCTAGCAATGGCCACTGGCAGACGCAAGATATTAGGCTAGAAACGAGTTACTGGACCATTTGTCTGATCTAGCGGGATCTTTAATTGGTTCTTATATCATAACAAAATGACAAGTGGTTCTCTGGCCAATGGGAGATGCTGAGGAGTTGGGTGTCTTCTAAACCTCTTTACTTTCAAGGTGTTCAGTCCCTGTGTCTCCTGGAATGAGACAGCTCCTTCTGCATGGGCTTCTCAGCTGGGAACCCACCCCTTTTTTTCAAGAAGCTGGAAGAGGAGTGGAGGGAGTAGGAGGAAGAAGGAATTTCAGAGAGGAGACAGTGAATAACTATTACCCCAGCTGTCAGGATAGTTACCTGATATGGGAGAGGCCCTGATTCAAGTTCCTGACAGGGAAAAAAGATTTAAGCAACAATCTTCCTCCACCTAGGGGGCTGCCATAACCACTGGGATATCCTGACGTGCCTGTCTATCAAATTCTCTTGCTCATGCTTCAGTCATTGTGCATATAGAAGCCAACCTGGGACTCCCAAGATTATTACTGAAAAACCCTTGAGACTTAATAGGGTAGAATCCTATAAGGACACTACAGGTACAAAAGGGGCCTTTCAACAAATTAGGCCACACCCACAAAATTAAGAGATTTTTTTTGTAGAACTGTCTGGATCCCCAGCTGCTATAATTTGGTGACAGCTCAGGTCAGTTGGCCAGATTAAAGAGTTATTCCGAGAGAGGAAGGAGAAAAATATGTGAATGTTTCAGTAGCCTGGTGCTCAGAGCATTCACTCTGGATGCTGGAGACCCAGGTTCCACGATCCACTAACTCCTGTATAGCTGAGGATCTAGCCCACCTACTTCAACGAAGCCACAATGATTCAGATCAGCTGAGGTTTTGTCCCATCATGTCTATCACTTACCTGAGCTTTCTCAATGTACAGTTCAAAGCTCTCTGATTTAAATATAAATTAAATAATCTAAATAATAACATCAATGATATTAGAGAAAATTCTGTCTCCTGAACATTTTCCTTAGTACTCTTTTCATCTCTCTGTTTTTCAGGCTGTAGATGATAGGGTTTAACATGGGGGTCATGACGCTGTACTGAAGGGAGAACATTTCGTCCAGCGTCACAGAGGAGACTGAGCTAGGTTTAGTGTACTGGAAAAAACCTGTCAGGTACGATAAACCAACCACAATCAGGTGGGAGCTGCAGGTGGAGAAAGCTTTATGCCTGCCCTCCACGGAGCGTATCCTCAGAATAGTGGCGATGATGTGAATGTAGGAGACCAAAGTGAGGAGGAAGGAGCTTGTTCCAAATATCACAATAGAAGTAAGAAGCACCACTTGATTGGGGTAAATCTCAGTGCAGGACAGTTGTATTAGGTAAGGGAGCTCACAGCTGAAATGGCTTATTTGATTGGGCCCACAGAAATGTAACTTCAATGTAAAAACTGTGTTAAGTAGGGCATGGAAGAAGCCCATTGCCCATGCCCCAATCACCAGCAGAACACAGATCACTATGTTCATTTTCTTCACATAATTCAAAGGGTCACAGATGGCTGCATAGCGATCATAAGCCATGGCTGAGAGAATGAAAACTTCAGCACCAGCTGCAAAGAAGATGAAGAATGCCTGAGCAATGCAGCCATGGACCGAAATACTCTTGTGCTCTGCTAGGAAGTTCACCAGCATGTTAGGCACCGTGACTGAGGAATAGCAGATATCAACAAAGGATAAATGGAAGAGGAAGAAGTGCATGGGGGTGTGAAGGTAAGAATCAGCTCTTATCACCACCATGATCACTATGTTACCAAATAAAGTGATTAGGTAAATAATAAAAAACACCAGGAAGAGGAGAATCTGCATCCGTGGGTCACGGGAAAATCCCAGGAGAATAAATTCAGCCACTGTGGTTTGATTTTCCATAGATGTTTATTCAGGAAAACTGTGACCTGTAAGGAAAATAAATGA
Source organism: Pelusios castaneus (assembly GCA_007922175.1). Taxonomy (NCBI): domain Eukaryota; kingdom Metazoa; phylum Chordata; order Testudines; family Pelomedusidae; genus Pelusios; species Pelusios castaneus. The sequence goes on along the minus strand of ML688089.1, from coordinate 58,593 downwards.
AAATAAAACATATTAAAAAAAGAGAACTGAAAGGACCTTCAGAGATAATCTAATCAGTCATCATAAACTGCCCCTTTAAGTGCCTAAATCCCAGGATCAGGCCCCACAGACATTCCTAAAATCCCTGCTCAGCTGGGACCATGGGACAGTCTGATTGGGCCTTGCTTAATCTCTTGTGCTAGATCTGTTCCACTGTGATTCAATAATTCAAGAGAACAGGGGCTAGATACTGGGTCTCTGTGTTTTGGGACGAGGGCCCCAGTCACCAAGCTATAAAATCATCTTCTCTCCTGAAGTTTATCTTTGGACTAATAGCTCTTTAACCCCTTCCTCTAACATCAATAGTGATACAGCTGTTTTTACTCCAACTGTGCTTCTGGTCCCTTTACTCCAGTGGAGGTCTGGATTATTCACACCCACTGGGGCTCTGGTTTATTCTCTGTTACGTGCTGTAAGTTTTGTAGAGTATTTAATATCCACAGTGTCTTAATGGACTCATCCCTATCAACATAACTAAGACTTCTGTATTATTAATAATACACAACCCTCACCTAAATCCTCAGAAAAATCATGAAGCAGGTCCACAAAGAATCCATTTTGAGGCACTTGGAAGAGAGGAAGGTAATCAGGGACCTTCAGCATGTATTCACCAAGAGCAAGTCATGCCTGACGAAATTGACTGCCTTCTGTGATGAGATGGCTTGTTCTGTAGATGTGACAAAAGCTGTGGAGGTGATTTACTGTGACTTCAACAAAACTTTTGATATGGTCTCCCACAATGTTCTTCTCAACAAGTTAAAGACATATGAGTTGAAAAGTAGAAGAAGGCTGCAGTGATTCTATGAGTTATAAACTGACCACTTGAATAACAATTATATGGCAACTTCTATCAACAATTCTGGCAAAGGAGGTCTTTATAGTGCCAGCTTACATGGAATGTTGCCTCCTGAGCCAATAAGACACATCAGTAAACCTGAAAGTGACAAAAAATCACCTCAGATTGAATGGGAGTATCACAGAAGAAAGAAAGAAAGAAAGAAAGAAAGAAAGAAAGAAAGAAAGAAAGAAAGAAATTATGTGGGTAGAAAAAACAAAACAAAACTGTGTCCCATAATCATTGACCATGGAGACACTGAAAATGCACAGGGTTCATCAAGGATCATTTCTTTTCTGCAGCCGTCTATGTTTAACTAGGATACTCAACTCTACTAGGAAGGGATTCTTATTGATGATGTCCAAATTAAAAAAGAACATTTAAAAAGACACTCCATAGCAGCAGTGCTGTTTGTGGTAGCCATGCTGGCACAAACATGGAAGCTCTATGAGCTAAATCGTGGTTATATCAACAAAGAGCACCAAAGAGTTAGCCATTTATTACATATAGATGAACTAAAAGAAGATAATTCCCAAAACAGCTACAAATATTGATGAATGTGTAACAGAGTTTGGTTAATATACTAAGCTATGGGGTGGGTTAATTATATATCTGTTGGCATCTGGACTGATGGGCCAATTTGTACAACTGGGTGGCATACAAGTTAATGAATGAACTATCCAAGATATCTTTGAATCAAGGAACTGTCAGAGCTACAATATAAGAAAGTCAAAGAATAAGTGAAGAAAGAATATTAGAACAATGAGAGCTATTCTAAGGACAAAATTCAAGGCTAAGAATTTGACCCAAGATACTAATATGTGGGAAACGCTAGTAGTACAGTACACAGCTGGAGTGATCAAGTGGAATCAAGGCAAAAAGTTTGACATCCAAACAAGAGAGCAGCTTATAATGCATAGAGAATTTAATATCAATCAAGACACGGACAGGACACCCAAGAATGTGGAGGTGAAAAAGGTCTGCAGTCTTTGAAAAAAGAAAGTGATAATGAAGAATGCAGCATCATAACAGATGAAAAGTTAGATAGAATAAAACATTATCTGGGGTCACAAAAAGTAATGAGCAACAGTGCATCCCAGCTCAAAAAACCATGGAAAAAAGTAGAAAGGAAATCTCCACAGAAAGAAACCAAAGTTTTACACAGAAATAAAAACACACACAGTAGTAGAGGGAAATTAAAGCTATTAGTGACAGAAGATTAACAATCTCATGTCTTGTAGAAGAGAGACAGTTCTTCAATATGAGTGCACAAGAGAAGTCCTTAAGGTGCAGTTACTCAGAAGCAAAGCTGAAAAAGAGAACTGTTGCAGAATGGTTTCCGAAAAGAGAGAGTTGAACATCTGCTGAGCCTGGCCAAGAGAGGATATATGAACAGAAAGACAAAGCCACCAATTTTCAGAATTAGAATATCTGTGGAACTACAGATTTAAACAAATCAAGAGTTATTACAACTACCAAATTGAAAGTGGTCTATGGAAGAAAGAGGCTTAGATTTTATGAGATTTGAAAATTGTCAGGAGACCGAATGGTGTAGGAAAACAGATCACACAGGTTAATTGATATCAGCATCTCATCAGACATTATTATTAGAAACAAGAAGAAAAAATGGCAAAGGAAGAACACTTCTACAAAGTAGAACAATTATTTTAAAATAGAACAAAGATGAGTCCAGAGATTATTGGCATATTTATATTTATCCCTAAAGGTATGACTGAGCAGCTGGAGAACACATTTTGAGTGCAAGACATCACAGGACAGTGACTTCCAGCAAACAGAAGACTCAGACACTGTGAGAAAGTTAAGGAAATGTAATGGAGAATGAGTGCACCTAAGCATTCAGGAATTTAGTAGAGTTTTCCTCTTTTTTATTTTTAACAATCCTTTATATTGTGGAAACTCTTTTTAAAAAACTTGTATGAGGAACAATAACACTGTTCATAATAAATGAATGTGCCCAGCAAGCACTTTTGGTGGTTTTAAGGGATCAGATTGAAAGTTCATGGGAGTTTAGTTCCTAAATCACACACATCTTAGAAAATTCGACACAAAGGGACTTCTGAATCATAGTCCTCCTCATCTGAATTTCAAGCTGCTCATGGACAAGAGAAGCTGTCCTGCCCTCATAGATGTGAGTGGTTATGTTGATCTCTACTTTAATTGGAAATGGGAATGAACCCAATATTCTGGCCAATATTAAATCTATGGCTGCTCCATATGTCTACCAGAGAGACACTAAATCTGTTCCCCGTTATCACCTAATGAGATGAATACCCATGTAAAGAGATAAATCTTGGACTAGAACCTGAACAGCATGGTGCACAGTGAAACATGCCTTCAATAGAGAACACCCTGCCACTAAGTTACTTACTGCCCCAATACCTGCACACAACATTCCAAATGTATAAACTACTGCTCATATATAGCAATTTCTCTGTTTTCTCAGTGCGGCCTTGAAAAACAGAGAAAAATAATTAGGCTACAAGCTGTGGTCATTGTAGTCAATTGACTCAGAGTGGGCTGCTACATCCAAGCAGAAGTCAATGGGATTACGCAAACAGGCACACTTCCAGATAGGGGGAGCAGAATCTGGTCATTTGAAATCAAATGGAGAATAAAAGATTAACATTAATAAAAATATGAATTGACTCACCTTCCATTTAAAGGATGATCATAGGTATGGGAAGACCATTCTAATCTGTGATTTTTTTTCTTTTCTTAGTCTGCATACCTATTTATTCATTTGCCTGTATAATCTCTCTATCTTCTGCTGGGATATAGCATGTAAGGTTGTCAAATATTTGTAATATTCCAAACTGTGTAGAGTTATCAGTGGGAATGGAGCGAAGAACCTGTCCTTCGCGGACTCCTAGACTAAGAGCTGATTTCTTGAGAGCTGTTTAAATTCTGTGTTGTGCCCCTTGGGACAAGATCCCTGAAGTTCACTCTCTATCACAAGCACACAAATAATACTGTGTGGAGTCAGCTTTTAAGCAGCATTATATGGTTTATAAGAATGAGGGCACTGGGGCTTAGATTATGCAAGAGGCCATATGATTTAGGTTTCCAATCTCAGGGATAGTCAATTAAAAAGGCTTGTATATAGGCTCAGATTCTCCAAAGTTGGCTAAGGAGTTAGACACCCAAATAGTGAATCATTTAATCTCTGGTTACTTTGAAAGTGATAGCCATAATGTGAAAGTATCACAAAATAGCGGTGGAGGTGAAAGCATCAGAAATAGTCCTCCATCCCTGAACTTCACCAACAAATGGAAACACAGTTAATAAATGAGAAAGGAGCAAATAGACTGTGTATGACGGCAATAAAGTATAAGAGACAAGACAAAGGAGGAGCTACACTATATAGAGCTAACAATTTTTTAAAGACAATTGAATACTGAAAAATGCAGTTTTGGTTACCCCAATACATTTGTGAATTTGAAACAAATTTCCCAAATTGTTCCAGGCAGTGGGGAAAAAAAAACTAAATTGACCAAACAGCACAGAGGACCTTAGTGCCCCAATGCTTTTAACACTGAGGTTCGGAAGCCTACCATTCCCCACCTCTGTCCAACGTGGAGCACAGATCTGAAGCTTGGTTTCTCATCTCTCAGCAAATTGCTTTAATTTCAGTATTGTAAAGTATTTTGTAGGGTGACTTTCTCAGTCTCTTTTCTTGCTGTTGTTCACTTTGTGTAAATCAGCAGCATATGTGGAGCATGGAAGCTGAACCCATTCCACCCTCACTCTGCGAGCAGTGACAGGCCTGCCACCCACAGCAGCCTTCCTGCACCTCCACTCCCCTTTTAAGGATCCTCAACCCCCAAAACCTGCTCAGGGCTGCCCATGTGAGATGCTGGGATTGCCACCACCTCCTGGCTCTGCTCTGAGTATGGCATCCCTCACCCAGCTTGGGGAGAAAACGCCATCATCATTTGGGGAGGTCATTGACCCCCATGCTTCCCAACTACACCCATGGTGTCCCCCATGATCCAGCTCACACCTTGTTGCAGGGGTCCTTCTCCCAGCTTGAGAACCATTGACATAGACATTGTGCCTCCCAGGTGAGGGTTTTTGAATGATGCATGTGGTGTCTCAGGTTACTGGGGACATTAGGGGTTTCCATAGTGATAAATGGGAAGGCTGTTAAGTACTCAGGAAAACCTGTGTGTCTGCTGGCAGTCATTGCCAGACATGGTGAATAAAGCGTAATAAGGGAACTCTGAAGCCTGTTATGATTACTGACCATTATTTAATCCTAATACATGACACTGACGATGAGGTGGGATGATGAGATAACATCTTGAGAACCCAGGAAATCCTGAGCTACGTAAAAATGATTTTTTTTTCCTCACTGTTTGCATGCCTGTGCTATGACAGGAGTTGAAATCTATTTATCCATTCAATGTCACTGCTATCTCAATGCTCTGTTAGCAGGTTATGAACAACTGCAGGTGTCAAGGCTGTTTCCCCACTCTGGCACTTGGAGTGCAGAAGTGGGGGCCTGTGAAAGGCCTTAAAACCACTGGGCTTAAAGCCTTGTCCTAAAACTCTCCAAGGCTACCAATTTCCTGGCCGTGGAGTGGTATTGCTGCCACCACCCAAATGCAAAAACCTCTTGAAACTCAGGAAGGCTCACTTGGGAATTCCTTCCTGTGAGGTACCCTCAGTCACCCTTATTCCTCCCTCAGGAGAGCAACTGAACCCCAGCTGTAGTACAAGCTGAAAATGGAACTGAATCTCCTTTGGCATCTGGCTGTGCAGTCTCAGGCACCTGCACACAAAACCTCTTGCCTTTTAGGACACAGACACAAAGCTCATGTTAAAAGGATAAATGTTATTTAATTAAAAGGACAGCTAAGAAACACAGAGAGTTGCTTCTCTAGGGTTTAACTTGGTTAGTTAAAGGATGAGTGGTGGGAGGTTACATGTGCTCAGCACAGAGGAATCCAAAAAAGAACCCAAACTAAAAATACCCTGAACGCATCTAGCTAAACATTCTCTGTTCTAGTCATGCATGGTTAGTTACTGATCTGGACCTTTCTTAAGCATGGATGTCCTTGGATTCTCCCCAGGCCTGGCTGCCTGACCTCCTCCTGCTCCTACCTGGAGCTCTGCTCCCACCAAACAGGAACTAGGCAGGGTTGTTGCTCCAATTCAAAAACCTGCACTCTGTTCCTATTGGCTCCCCTGGGGCTCCTCTAGGACTCACTGTTAACCCTTTCCATCCCAAGGTTACTACAGCAGGGAAACAGAAATTGTCCACCCAATGTATTTTTCAAAGTATTCAGAGAAATCAAGATGAGTTCACAAACAAGCCAAGGACACAAGAAAGAGCCAACATTTGCAGCAAACATTTGACCAATCAATGGAAACTATCATCATATGTTATTGCCTTTCTCAGGAGATCAGAAACTACCCTCTACATTTCTGAACATCTCCTTCCGTTTATAGCATACATGTTTATTATTTCTATAATGTGTTACATCACAGTACACTATCAGCATTATTTCTCTTTATATCTCCTTGACTGTGTGCTGTTTATCATTCTGTCAGCATCTATCTATCTATCTATCTATCTATCTATCTATCTATCTATCTATCTATCTA
>ML688089.1:0-52081 GCA_007922175.1 Pelusios castaneus | reverse complement strand
CTATCTATCTATCTATCTATCTATCTATCTATCTATCTATCTATCTAATCATCATCATCATCTCTGTGACAAATGGGGTAAAGACTTCTGTTAGTGAAAGACACAAGCTTTTGAGCTACCCACAATTCTACCTCCAGGCACTGATCAATGTGCAGGACATCCTGGTCGGGCACAGATTCCATATCTATCTCATTGAAAAGATGAGTGAGGATATCTTTTACTGGATAGCTTCTATTAGAGAGACACAAATTTTTAAGCTGCACAGATTTCTTCCTCAGGTCACTTTGCAATGGGAAGAATGCCCTCTGGGGGACAGAGACTCCATATCTTGAGGAAATGGCTATGAAATGAGCCAGCTGTTTTCCCTAGAAACGGAAGTGTGAAGCTAAGAACCAGGAGACAGATGGACAATGTCAGGGTCCACAGAGTGGGATTTGCTCCTTAGATGGGATTAAATGTGCAAAAATTGTTACAGTTCAGGACAACTGCACCTGCATTCTGCCTTTATGGTCCACCACTCTCTTGCTTCTGGAGCTCCATCAGTAGGAACATTTTGTGTTACGCAATTAGGATAGTGCAGTAGTGTTTCAGGATGGATTCTTTGAGAACCTGCTCCATGATTTTCCCAGGGATTGAGGTGAGGCTGACCGGTCTGTAGTTCCCCGGATCCTCCTTTTTTCCTTTCTTGAAGAGAGGTACTATATTTGCCTTTTTCCAATCCTCTGGGACTTCCCCCGTTTGCCACGAGTTTTCAAAGATAATGGCCAGTGGCTCTGCAATCACTTCAGCCAACTCCGTCAGCACCCTCGGATGCAGTTCATCCGGCCCCATGGACTTGTGCACATCCAATTTCTTTAAATGTTCCCTAATCTGACTTTCCATCACCGAGGGCCGCTGTCCTCTCCATTCCACATTACCCCGTGTAGTTGCCTGGGAGCTGGCCCTCCCTGTGAAGACTGAAGTAAAAAAAGCATTGAGTACTTCAGCCTTTTCCGCATCATCCACCATGAGGATGCCTGCCCGATTCAGTAAGGGACCTACACCACTTCTGATCCTTTTCTTGTTGCTGATATACTTATAGAACCCCTTTCTGTTATCCTTCACATCTCTTGCTAGCTGCAACTCCAATTGTCCTTTGGCCTTTCTGATTTTATCCCTGCAGTCCCGAGTAATATCTTTATATGCCTCCCTTGTCATCTGTCCAAGCTTCCACTTCTTGTAAGCTTCCCTTTTACGTTTCAGCTCCCCACAGAGTTCCCTGCTAAGCCACTCTGGTCGCCGTCCACATTTGCTGTTCTTTCTGCACATCGGAATGTTATCTTCCTGTGCCTTTAACAGGGTTTCTTTAAAATACAGCCAGCTGTCTTGGACACTTTCCCCCTTCAGATCAGCCTCCCAAGGGATCCTGCCCATCAGCTCCCTAAGGGAGCCAAAGTCTGCTTTTCTGAAGTCCAGTGTGTGTGTTCTGCTTCTTTCCTTCCTTCCATTGATCAGGATCCTGAACTCTACTATCTCATGGTCACTGCTGCCCAGGTTGCCATTTACTTCTACTTCCCTGATCAATTCTTCTCTGTTTGTGAGCAATAGGTCTAGAGGTGCAAGGCCCCTAGTTGGTTCCTCCAGCATTTGTACTAGGAAGTCGTCCCCAATATTCAATATTGTCCTCAATATTCTCCAAAAACTTCCTGGATTGCCTGTGCACTGCTATATTATCTTCCCAGCAGACGTCAGGATAATTGAAGTCCCCCATAATCATCACCTTTCTACCCTGCAACTGACCCTAATTACTGTTGATACTTTGTAACAGAATAGAACTCTATGCTACCGCTAGCCTGTTGGAATTTAAACCCCTTCTGAGGCTTTTCTGCCAATTGCTACCTTATATAAAACCTATAGCTTAGATATCTTGAGACAAAAATCTCTGTCACACATCCATCTGATTTTGTGTCTTCCAACCCTTCTCTTACCCTAGACTTCTAACTGGTCCCACATGGGCAAACAGCTGCAAAGTACTTTGTATGTATTAATTTGAATCCATCTATAGGCCCAAAGAATCCACATAACACAGTGTTCAGATTAGCAGTATAAAATTTAGGTTTGCATAAGTTTTTTAGGTTTATGCATCTGCGTGAGATGGTATTCTGGTCCTGCTTTTGGGCCTGCTTGTCCTCCTGAAAACTCAAGTCTTCAAGATACACATGTAAACACAGAAAAATGTGTAATATGACTTCTGATTTGTTGAAACCTATTTTCTAAGTTTAAAACGGATATTCCATTACAAGCCCATTTGAATTTTTCATTCAAAGTTTAAACATTGTGCCAGACACAGACCGATAGTATACTTTATTGTTATTAACTAAGCATTTAACCCTTTGGGGCCTTGAATGATTTGTAAAGTTCAATATCTGTTAAAAGACAAAAGGAAATGGTCAGGGGGGGAGGAGGTGCAAAAGGAAACTATCAGCATAGAGATATGATTATAGGAAAGGAAGCCCAACTGGTGTGAAGGTCTATGGTTTTATGTTTGCTTTTTTAGCTCCAAATATACCCATCTCATTGACAGCAGATTGGACTCTGGACTGTGTCTAGGAAGTGGGAGCAACAGGGCAGGGAGGAGCCCTAACAGACTCATTGTGCACCATAAAACAGTTTTAAACAGATTAGTAATTTGATATGCTGAGACCTCAGACAGCTTAATTACTTGGTAAACAAGAAAATAACCTTTTAAAATATTTTTATTAAAGATACAGATATGAAAGAAAAATGGCTAAAGCATTTGAAATATAAAACATGAAACACCACTTTCATTTTAACAACAGCCCTTGCTCCTTTTTTCTTGAGCTGGAGAGAGGTTTTAAGAAGAATGAGACAAGCCCATGGACGATAGGGGCGATGAATGGATATTAGCCCAGGTGAGCAGGGTGTCCCTAAACCTCCAGCTGCCAGAAGCTGGGACTGGATGACAGAAGATGGATCACTCAAAAATTCCCATTCTATTCATTTTCTCAAATGATTCTGGCACTGGACACTAGCAGAAACAATATACTGGGCTAGATGGATGGAGCCCTGCATAAACAAATATGGATCTGCATCCAGTGCATATCTGCCCCAATCATCTTACACAAACTGCCACCCGCAGCATAGTCATTCATACCCCCAGCTCGAGGCCCCCCAATCAACTGTTTGGAAACCATCCCCAAAGCAGTCCCCGATGATCAATTGTTCAGGGACCAGAACCTCCAGACAGTTGCTCAATAGCTGATTGACATACAGGGGAGCCCCACTGAAGAGCCGATTGGCTGGCAACCGCAAGGCAGCCCTGCCAAGACCTGATCCATGAGGTTCCTCTGGAAGCTGCCAGCAGGGTTTTCGTGCCAGCTGCTGAGAGTTGTTCCAGAGGGCGCCCCTGCTGGCTGGAAAGGGAGACCTGCAAAACAATTAACTGGTGACCAACAGGAGAGGCTGGGGATGCCAGAGGAAACTGGCAGCCTGCAAAAGGAGCCCAGTGAATACCTGATCAGCAGCCATTCTCTACTCCCAGATGTCAAAGGCAGGGAAGCAGCCTCAAAAGCTATGCCTACACTACAAAAAGTTAGGTCAACTTTATTAAGTCGACCTAATAAGGGTGACTTTAGGTCGACTTAACAAAGTGGTTTCCCTGAATGGGGACTTAGTAAATCAATCTACCCGCCCTCAGGTCGACCTAATAAAGTGGACTTAAGCGTCCACACGTAGGTCGACCTAAGGAGTCGACTTAATGGTTAGGTTGACCTAACCGGTGGTTCTTATTAAGTCAACCTAAGCTTTCATTAAGTTGACTTAAGGAATTTCTTAAGTTTACTTAATGAAAGTCCAGTGTGGACGGAGAGTAATTTAGGTTGACCTCCTTAAATCAACCTAACTTGCAAGTGTAGACTTAGCCACAGACTATGAGCTAGAGAGAGCTGCTTCTTTGCCTTTGAGACCTGCCTCTGATCCACCATCCATCAAAAAAGGAACTTGGGATATCAAAGTTTTTAACAAATTAGGCAAACAAACTAAGAATAGAAATCAATAGACTAAGATTCGTTTTCTAGAACTGGCCAAATCCCCAGCTGTATGACTCGGTGACAGTTCCATTGAAGTCCGTGGGTCAGATTAAAAAGATATTCAGGGAGAGGAAGGAGAGAAATGTGTGAATGCCACAAAAGCCTGGTGCACTGACTCTGGATATTGGAGACCCAGGATACTGCCTCCTGTCCTCTGGTCGGTCTTCTATAAGTGCTGATTTGGCCCGCTGATTTCATTGGCTCCACACCGTTTTAGCTTAGTTGCAGTTTTGTCCAAACATATCCATCAATTACCTGAGTTTAGAACACCCGAAACACTAGTTATATATAGTTCGACGCTCTCTGAGTTTAAATAAATACAAAAAATAAGGTCATCAACACTACTTGAGAAAACGCCATTTCCCCAGCATTTTCCCTAGTGCTCTTTTCACTTCTTTATTTTTCAGGCTGTAGATGATGGGGTTTAACATGGGGGTCAAGATGCTGTACTGGAGGGAGAACATTTCATCCAGCACCAAAGAGGAGACTGAGCTGGGTTTTGTGTACTCAAAAGAACAAGTTAGGTACCATAATCCAACCACAATCAGGTGGGAACTGCAGGTTGAAAAGGCTTTATGCCTCCCTTCCGCAGACTGTATCCTGAGAATGGTGGAGATGATGTAAATATAGGAGATCAGGGTGAGAAGGAAGTTGCATGCTCCAATTGTGACAGCACAAGTGAGAAGCACCATTTGACTAGTGAATGTCCCAGTGCAGGATAGTTGTAACAAAGGAGGGAGCTCACAGCTGAAATGTCTGATTTGGTTGGGCCCACAGAAATGCAACTTGAGGGCAAAAAATGTGTTAAGCAGGGCATAGAAAACTCCAAGGATCCATGCACCACTCAGCAGTTGAACACAGATTGGTTTGCTCATTATCTCCATATAACGCAATGGATCACAGATGGCTGCATAGCGGTCATAAGCCATGGCTGAGAGTATGGAAACTTCTGTACAAGCTGAGAGGAAAATGAAGAACATCTGAGCAATGCAGCCATTGAAAGAAATAGTTTTGTGTTCTGCTAAGAAGTTCATCAGCATGTTAGGCACCGTGACTGAGGAAAACCAAATATCAACAAAGGATAAATGGAAGAGAAAGAAATACATGGGGGTGTGAAGGTGAGAATCAGTTCTTATCACCACCATGATGATTATGTTACCAAACAGAGTGATTAGGTAAATAACTAAAAACACCAGGAAGAGGAAAATCTGCATCTGTGGGTCATCGGACAGTCCCAGGAAAATAAATTGGGCCACTGTGGTTTGATTTTCAATTGATATGTATTTGGGAAAACTGTGACCTGTAAGGAAAAATAATCAAATTAAAAGTGAATTGAAATAGCATGTGGATATAATCTGTTCAATAAGATGGATGTAAAGAGACCTCTGTTCCATCTGTGTTTTATTAATAAACATGAATTAAAGAAAGAGGCAGAAATCAGCTGGTTGGAATGTGTATGCTCCACATAGGCAAAAAGAGACAGATAAAGAAAAGATTTAAACACATAAGTGCCCCTTTAAACGGCTAAATCCCAGAATCAGGCTTCACCGGTATTGACAAAATCCTACTCATCTGGCATTGTGGGACAGTCTGCTACTGACCCGGCTTAGTCTTTCCTGCTGAATCCGCTTCACTGTGATTCAGTAATTAAAGAGGCATTGGAGAAGAGGGGCTGGACACTGTCTCTAGGGCATTTGGATTGAGGATCCCAATCACCAGGCTGTAGAATCATCCACTCTTCTTATTTCTCTCTGTCCTAATAACTCTTTAACCTGTCCCTCTAACATCAGCAGCAATACAGCTGTTTTTACATCAGCTGAGGATCTGGCCCACTTATTCCCATTGAGCTATGGCTAACTCATACCTACTGGCTGTATGGACAATTCTCTATTACATGTTGTAATTTTTGTAGAATATTTAATATCTGTAGCATCTTAGTGGATTTGTCCCAATCAAAATGTCTATGGTTTCAATAATAAATAATATTAATAATAAACACAACTCCAAGTCACAGAAATACTGTTTTGGAACCCTGTCTGGCAGAATCTGACAAACCAAACAAGTTCAGAGAATACAGACAAACTGATCAGTGTTATGAATGTCAGAAAAAGAGCCTCAGAGAAACTTAGCTGTATGACAGGCTCCTTTACTGGCAAGGCATGCTGTGTGAAGGTGGGTAAAGCCAGTCTGGTATTCTCTACACAACCCAAGAAAACCATATATATTTCTCAATAGAAGGGTGAAAAAGACTTAGAGTGCAATCAGGACGTGATCTAAAGTTGGATTTTGACAAAACTAAAAGAAAGAAGTGGGAGGAAATGAATACACCGATACTTGAAGAAGAGAAATGACAACACAGAGAAAAAAAATCATTGAACATATAATCATTCATTTAAGATATGCCATGTAAGGTAGACTCAGTCAGCATCACTACTTGCGTGCCTTAGAAAATTCAGCCTAATTGATCTGACTCAGGGTCCCGCTCATCTGAATTTCAGACTGTTCATAAGTAAGAGAACCTATCTTGACATCACAGAAGTTGAAATGGGAATACAGCAAAGTTCTGGCCATTATCAAATCTGGTTTTAGTCTCTATGTCTACCATAGAGAAATTAAATCTGTTCTCCATTAAAACCTAATTAGATAAATAGCCACATAAAATATGGAAGAACCTGAACAGTAACAAAAGCAGATTCTGTGCACAGTGAAATGTGCCTTTCTGCAGAGAACAGCCTGCCCTTACTCTACTCACTACCTGAACATATGCACACATATACTTCAGCAATACAAACTACTGCTCATATACATCAGCTGCTCTCAGTTTTCTCAGTGCTGCCTTGAAAAACACTGACAGAGAGATAACTGGGTTACAAGCTATGGCCTCTGTGCATCATCTGACTGTGAGAGTGGACTGCCACACACAGGCAGAAGTCAATGGGACTATGCAGACAGACCCACCTCCAGATAAGGGGAACATAATTTGGTTGTTTGAAATCAAAAGGCAAATAAAGGACTAAAATTAATAAAAATATTAATCTACTCACCTGCCATTGTAAAGTGGGCCATAAATATGGTGAGATTCTGATCTGTGATTTTCTCTTTTCTTAGTCTGTCTACCTACTTACTTATTTGTCTGCCTAATCTCTCTATCAGCTGCTAGGATTCAGCATCTAAGGAAATCAAATAGTTGAAATATTATTTCACATTGTGTAAGGTTATCCGCAGCAGTCTCCAATCTAAGAACTGTTTTCTTCAGACTTGTTTAAATGCTGTGTTATCCCCTTGGGACAAGATCCCTGAAGTTCACTCTGTGACAAGCCATCAATAACACTGAGCTGGGTGGCCCTTAAACAACATTTTATGGTTCTTAACAATGAGGGCACTGAGCTTTAGATTACCAAAAGAGCCCAGATGATTTAGGTTTTAAATCTTCCTACCCTGTTGTCCCTTGTGATAAGAACATAAGAACATAAGAAAGGCCGTACTGGGTCAGACCAGAGGTCCATCTAGCCCAGTATCTGTCTACCGACAGTGGCCAGTGCCCAGGTGCCCCAGAGGGAGTGAACCTAACAGGCAATGATCAAGTGATCACTCTCCTGCCATCCGTCTCCATCCTCTGATAAACAGAGGCTAGGGACACCATTCTTAACCCCTTTCTGGCTAATAGCCATTTATGGACTTAGCCACCATGAACTTATCCAGTTCCCTTTTAAATATTGTTATAGTCCCAGCCTTCACAACCTCCTCTGGTAAGGAGTTCCACAAGTTGACTGTGCGTTGTGTGAAGAAAAACTTCCTTTTATTTGTTTTGAACCTGCTACCTATCAGTTTCATTTGGTGACCCCTGGTTCTTGTATTATGGGAATATTTAAACAACTTTTCCTTGTCCACTTTTTCCACATCAGTCATAATTTTATATACTTCTATCATGTCCCCCCTCAGTCTCCTCTTTTCCAAGCTGAAGAGGCCCAGCCTTTTCAATCGTTCCTCATACGAGGCACTCTCCAAACCCCTAATCATTTTAGTTGCCCTTTTCTGAACCTTTTCTAGTGCTAGAATATCTTTTTTGAGATGAGGAGACCACATCTGTACACAGTATTCGAGATGTGGGCGTACCATGGATTTATATAAGGGCAATAATACATTTGCAGTCTTATTTTCTATCCCCTTTTTAATGATCCCTAACATCCTGTTTGCTTTTTTGACCGCCTCCGCACACTGTACGGACATCTTCAGAGAACTATCCACAATGACTCCAAGATCTTTTTCTTGACTCGTTGTAGCCAAATTAGCCCCCGTCATATTATAGGTATAGTTGGGGTTATTTTTTCCAATGTGCATTACTTTACACTTATCCACATTAAATTTCATTTGCCATTTGGATGCCCAATCACTTAGTTTTGTGAGATCTTTTTGAAGTTCTTCACAATCTGCTTTGGTCTTGACTATCTTGAGTAGTTTAGTATCGTCTGCAAACTTAGCTACCTCACTGTTTACCCCTTTCTCCAGATCATTTATGAATAAATTGAATAGGACTGGTCCTAGGACCGACCCTTGGGGAACACCACTAGCTACCCTTTTCCAATCTGAGAATTTACCATTTACTCCTACCCTTTGTTCCCTGTCTTTTAACCAGTTCTCAATCCATGAAAGGACCTTCCCTTTTATCCCATGACAACTTAACTTACGTAACAGCCTTTGGTGAGGGACCTTGTCAAATGCTTTCTGGAAATCTAAGTACACTATGTCCACTGGATCCCCCCTGTCCACATGTTTGTTAACCCCTTCAAAGAACTCTAATAGATTAGTAAGACACGATTTCCCCTTACAGAAACCATGTTGGCTATTGCTCAACAGTTTATGTTTTTCTATGTGACTGACAATTTTATTCTTAACTATTGTTTCAACTAATTTGCCCGGTACCGACGTTAGACTTACCGGTCTGTAATTGCTGGGATCCCCTCTAGGGCCCTTTTTAAATATTGGCGTTACACTAGCCGACTTCCAGTCTTTGGGTACCGAAGCCATTTTAAGGGACAGGTGATGCCCCATGACCTTCTGGGATTTGTGGGGTTCCCTTCGCATGTGGCCCTGAAAAGCTCGATCCCTCTTTGGGGTTTGCCTGGTAACCTGGGCTCCATTTGGGGCTTGGTTGAGTTTGATTCTGCCCTTGGAGTCACCAGTGGTCCTCTGGAGAGAACTGGCAGTGTGCTTCCTCCCAGGTCAGCAGTCCACCCCAACCGCGCAGGACTGACTCTCCCCAGGACAAGCCGATAGCGGCTTCCTGAGGAGAAGGGAGCAGGGGATCCCTTTTTCCCCTGCCCTAAGTCAACTTAGGGCCTCCACACTGCTGAAGTCGACTTAAGAAGTCGACTTAAGCATTAAAGTCGACTTAAAAGTAGGTCTTATTAAGTCGACTTTAAATTACCTTAAGTCGACTTAAGCAGCAGCTTAAGTCAACTTAAGGAAACTCTAGTGTGGACGCAGAGTAAATTAAGTCGACTTAAGCCTGCTTAAGTCGACTTAATTTATTAATGTAGACGCACCCTAAGTGCCTCTATTGCCTATTTCACTTCCAAGGCTTCCTTCTCAATGGTGGAATACTTGATCTCTTGGCTGAATAGCTTCCACCTCAGGTAGAATACCAGATATTCTTCTTTTATTTCCTGTGAGAGCACAGCTCCCAGTCCTACTTCTGTCAGCAAAATAAGCTCTTTCAGGAAGTCAGGGTGAATTAGGACTAGCTCCCAAGTGACCCACTCCTTCAGGAGTCTGGAAGGCCTGGTTACATTCAGCTGACCACCACACATTCCATAGTTGTGAATTCTTTGTAGGATTGGTCAAGGGAGCTGCATTTGTGGCAAAGTCGGGGATGAACCATTGATAAGATCCTGCCAAACCAAAACACAGTTCCACCTTCCTTTTGTTTGTATGGGTGGGGGAGTCTCTCAGGGCTTGTACCCTAACTACAAGGGGGAGGAGTTGTCCAGACCCCATAGTGCACTCCAAATAAGTTACCTCCCAACACCCATGATAATATTTGGCAGGGTCCCCCTTCCTTCAGAGCTCACAGTACCATGGTGAGGTGTTGCAGGTGTTCTTCCCAAGTCCCACTGTAAACTACTATGTCATCAATATACACAGTCATGTAGCTGCTTCATGAACCACTGGTAAAATGTTGTGGCCCCGTCTAGCCCAAAGGACATGGAAAGAACTGGTAAATCCTTAATGGCATTGGGAAAGCTGCCTTCTCCCTGAGTGATGGAGTAGGGGGTATCTGCCCGTACCCATTTGTCAGGAATTTGGTAAACAGGAATTTGGTACTCTTCAACCATTTTAATAATTTATCAATATGGGGTGTTGGTTAGGCATCAAAGCAGGAGATGGAATTGGTAACACTAGAAGTCAATTCAGAATTTTATCTTTCCATCAGGTTTTGGGACCAGGATGATGGGGGTGCACGAGTTGATCCAGGAATCCTCCATTACCTCCAGGACCAGCATCAGCTCAAGCTCCTTCTGTACCACTTCCCAAGTCTTCTGCGGGAGGGACTGGTGTTGGTTTTGAACCCTTTGTCTGGGAATGGTTTTAGTATGATGGCTCGTAATTTCAGTCCTTCTAGGGTGGATTGAAAATGCTCAGGGGAAGTCATGGGCCAAGTGTCACAGCTGAGTTTGTTGTTCCAGACCCAAGTGACTGTAGCAGGGTTGGGAGGCCCCAAAGCTTGTTCATTCATATCCATCTGCTTGTCCACTATAACCTCCAGGTACTTTCTTGAAAAACTGCTGTTTGGCCAGTCAGTCCCCAGTCTGTAGCAGTGCATGGGACTCTTCCATCCTAAGTGTAGTATTCTGCACTTGTCCTTGTTGAACCTCCTCAGATTTCTTTTCACCCAGTCCTCCAATTTGTCTAGGTCACTCCGTATCTTCTCCCTACCCTCCAGTGTACTTACCACTCCCCCCAGCTTAGTGACAGTCACTCACTTGCACTGGTTTTATGAAAGGTATAATTCTGTCTACATCAGGGGAATTACACTGGATTTAAACTGGTTAGGGTCAGTATCTTGCCTCATGTGCACAAGAGTGTGCTTGATTTTAAGAGGAGCTGAGAGAATCACAACTGTGGTCAAACGACTTTAATCAGGCCCTCACCATGTGTAAATCAGCATAGCTGTATTGATTTTAATTGAATAATGCTAGCGTATACCTACCAGAGATCTAGGCCAGTTTAACATAGTATTCAGGGATTGTAGGTAACTATTTCTCCTTTGCTTTCCTTGCAATTCAGTGGACTCTACATTTAATTCGTAAAGATGCTTTACATTTACTTTCTACAAATAAGTTCCCACAAACACTTTCCTTTTTCTGAAAATTAGTTTCCTTCCATCAATCAAGTTAGAATAGAACAGTTGACAGAGTTCTCTGTCTTGAAACGCAGGGAAATAAAGTAAAGCACAAAGTATTCATCATTCCCTCATCATGTACATGACATCCTCTGCAGGAGCAATAGCATCCGAGTGGCGAGGGGCCCTTTTGCACATTTCCAAAGTTGTTCAGCACATAAAAGTGCAGATAGGTACCAAATGGGATTTTCCAGATCACCCAAACTGATGAGGTACCTAACTCTCATTGACTGGTAGGTGGCTAACATGCATAGGCACTTATGAAAAATCGCATTGAGGCCCAGTTTCTCAAAGGTATTTAATTTCTATGCAATTAGGGGCCTAAGAATCTACATGCATCTTTTTTCACCTAAATGCCCTTGGAAACCTAGCTTTCCATCCACTTACTTCAGAATATATCTTCATTTATTCCTTTAATGGAGCAGGAATAGCATATTACTCAGGGATTGTTTTCAATGCACTCAATTTGTGGAATTGGATGTGAGGATTCCCGTCCATGGGTGCACCCACTTTTAGCCCACTGCCTGACCCCCTGATCCTTATTAGTATCTGTTCATTATCCTGGTGTTGGGATGGAATTTTGGCAGGACCCAATCTGTCTCTGAACATGCTGTGTAATTAACCAGCCACACCAGCGAAATCCCTTTGAATTCAATGGCTAAATCTCAAGTGATATCAGTTACTGTGAAGTTGCATCTTGGATCCCTTCTATGTTTTCTCTGGGTGAACTGCTCAGCCATTGGACTTATGATAGCCCCTCTCCTTGGACAGAATTACATGAGTCTAACCTCCCCTTAAATCTTTCCCAAGCTACAGCCCTTTGTGCACCAACTGTGATTTCCCAGCTGATCTGACTGTCTTTGGTACCTGCAATTCTTCCATCAGGAGGTGTGACCTGTAATGCATTGAGTGACCAGACAGCCTTCTCCAAACTAAATATGATTTATTTACTGCAGTAAGAATAAAGCATAACAGAAGAGTAAAAATTACATAGAAACATTGCATCTGTCAAACAAAAAACTTCAACGTATTAAAAATAATGCCCTGGTTATCAAGAACATTATTATCATCAATTGTCTTTAGGGAACATAGCAAAAGATCTCTGTTCAAACTAGCATTTGGATCATATTAGGAATCCTGTGTATTTAGATAAAATATGTCAAAGATATTTGTCCTAATCTCTAGGGCTATGTCTACACTCATAAAGTTAAGTCGACTTAACAGTTGCTACAATTTAAGTCGACCTTGTTAAGTCAATTTAACAGTAGACATAGCCATCTACACTGGATTTAAGTCGACTTAAGAAGTCAATTTAAGGCTTATGTCGACCTTCAGAGGTGGTGTCATTAAGTCAACTTAAGCTGTTATTAAGTTGATTTAAGGAAGCGCTTAAGTGGACTTAATAAAAGCCTAGTGTGGACTCAGCTTTGTGTAGATAGACTTAAGCATCCTTAAGTCAACTTAAGTTGC
Source organism: Pelusios castaneus (assembly GCA_007922175.1). Lineage (NCBI taxonomy): Eukaryota > Metazoa > Chordata > Testudines > Pelomedusidae > Pelusios > Pelusios castaneus. The sequence goes on along the minus strand of ML688089.1, from coordinate 39,121 downwards.
CAGTGTAGACGCACCCAAGAGCTATGTCTACACTTGCTAAAATTAGTTCGAATTAGTTAGCTTAATTCGAACTAGCATGGCCATACTGGAACATTAGTTTGAACTAAGCAAGCACTTGCTTAGTTCGAACCAGTAAACCCCGGGCTCCTGCTGACAGCAGGAGCACCTGGGGGATGGGGGGGGCGGCAGAAGCTCGGCAGAAGAGCGTCTGCCGCCCCCTGAACCCCTAGACTGAGCTGGGGGGCTGGCTCCGCTTTGAGTCTGCCCCTCAGCTCAGTTCCAGCCCCCACCCAGTCTCCTTGTCTCCCCCACCCCTCTAACCCAGCCACTCTCCTTGTCCCCCCCACCCCTCTCCAGGCCTCCCTCCAGCCCCTTCCCAGCCCCCTTACCTGGCCGGAGGCTCGGAGGTGGAGGGACGGCCGGCAGAGCAGCTTCTGGGTCAGGCCGCTCCGCCCTGAGTACGCTCTGTGTGAGCGTGCTCAGGGCGGGAGATTTGAATCTCCCCAGCCCGGCCAGCAAGACGGCGATTCAGCTGTTGCGCGCGCACAGCTGTGATGCACGTGCAGCTGCGTCCCCGCCATGCATATATACAACTCTCGTTTAGTTATATAGATTAGCGATCCCCATTCATTTCAATGGCCGGTTAATTCGAATTAAAAAATTAGTTTGAATTAACATGGCGACATTGGTTAGTACGAACTAGTTAGTTCGAATTAACCCCTTAGCTCAAATATCCTATTCAAATTTATTAGTTCGAATTAAGGAAGCCCTTAAAGCCTAGTGTAGCCATGGCTTTAGTTAGTTCGAATTAAGCCTCCTTAATTCGAACTAACTTGCCAGTGTAGACATAGCCAAGGTGTCTGCAAATATTATTCTTAAAACACTAATATGTTGCAAACACTGAAGTAACCATTTCAACAGGAACTTAGAGATTCAAAGTCTCTCAGATATCTTTTTCAACCCTCCATCATTGTAGAACTAAAACTGCACCTTTCACAGAAAATCTATTGAAGAAACAATTGTATTAACACACCAATTAATGACAAAAAAGACACTGTCACCTAATCAAACACCCAATGCTTCCAAATTATGACCTCCCCCATAAATCTAGGGGGAAAAAAACCCAAATCAACCAGTTAATAAAACAAAAACAAAAATAGAGAAACAGAGAGCAACTCAAACAAAAATAAATAAAGATACTCATGCCCCTAAACAATATTTTATCCAAATATAGAAGAAGACATTCTGTGAATTCCACTATGGACTAAACTGTGGCTACTGATTTTATGGGCAATATGCTAAGATACTATATGATGATATCCATATGAATCCTTAAATTAGAAACATGGATTGTGGTTTTGTTGACACTGGGATAAATACCCGGAACAAAGAAAGGAACCAACCAGCCAATAAAAAAAAGGCAAATAAGTCAGCAAACATAACCTTTCATATTCCAAGCAGAATATATACCCCCAAAAAGAAGAGTCAGCGAGTCCTTGGAATCCATTAGAGCAGCGGTTCTCAACCTGTGGGTCGCGACCCCTTTGGGGGTCGAATGACCCTTTCACAGGGGTCGCCTAAGACCATCGGAAAACACAGTTATGAAGTAGCAATGAAAATAATTTTATGGTTGGGGGTCACCACAACATGAGGAACTGTATTAAAGGGTCGCGGCATTAGGAAGGTTGAGAACCACTGCATTAGAGGCTAATTATGGCTAGTCATTTCTTATGCAAAATATTTCAATAGTGTGATGATGATGGCAACATAAGATAGATTGATTCTGAACTTTTTTTTGTACTGTGTATTCAACAGTAACGTTAAAGACTTCAAGATTTTTTCTTCAGTTTTTAGTACTGAATAAATAGATTGTACACTATGTTCTCATCAAGACAATATTGTCATCAATTATTAAATTAATAAAGAAACGGAATAAAATCATGCTCAGGGGAGAAAGCCGGTCCCTTCATTCTTAATGAATAACTTCCACCAAGTCAGCTTCCTCATTGCATCTTTGACCTCCTTATTTCTCATGCTATAGATGACAGGATTCATCACTGGAGGCACAACAGAATAGAAAACAGCCATAACAAGATCTAGACCTGATGTAGATCTGGAGGTTGGCTTCAGGTATGCAAAGGTGCCAGTAGAAAGAAATATGGAGATGACAATCAGGTGAGGGATGCAGGTGGAGAAGGCTTTATGCCGGCCCTTTTCAGAGCGGATTCTCAGCACTGTGGTGAAGATCTGAACGTATGACACAATTATAAAAACAAAGCAACCTAGGGCTAAACATACACCAAGTGCAGTAACCCCAACTTCACTGATATACGAGTCAGAGCAGGTGAGCTTAAGGAGCTGGGGGATTTCACAAAAAAATTGATTCACCATGTTGTCTCCACAGAAGGTTAATGCAAATGTGTTTCCAGTTTGCAATGCAGAGTAGAGAACCCCACTTATCCAGGCACTGGCTGCCATTTGGACACAAGCTCTCCTGTTCATTTTAGTCTCAAAATGCAATGGTTGGCATATGGCAACATATCGGTCATATGCCATGACAGTGAGTAAGGCGATATCTGCTGAAGCGAAGAAAAAAAGGAGAAAGATTTGGGCAATGCATCCAGAGTAAGAAATCGACCTGGTATTGGTTAGGGAATTAGCCATGGATTTAGGGACAGTGACAGAGATGAAACCAAGATCTAGAATGGACAAATTCATCAGGAAGAAGTACATGGGGGTGTGAAGGTGGTGGTTGAGGGCTACAGCTGTGATGATGAGAAGATTGCCCATTACGGCTGCCAAGTAAACCAATAGAAATAAAACAAAGTGCAAAATCTTCAGCTCCCAAATATCAGAGAATCCCAAGAGAAGGAACTCATTTATGATGGTCTGGTTGGACATTTTCTCTCTCAGTACACTGTGTGATGGCTGAGGAGGGAAGGACAAGGGAAACGTTCAGATTCAGAATGGCAGCGAGAATGACCTTCTCTACTCTCTTTGTAATATATCATGATCTCTGACTGATAAAGGACCAGAGAAATTGTCACTTCTATTGACTAAGGGTTGTTAATGCTCCTCACCACTGACAGTCAGAGCACTAGCCAGGTGTGTTATCATATGAATGTATATTAGGATTGCTTCATCAATGTCAATTAGGATGCATCAGTTTGCACCGTTTGAGAACCTGACCCATGGCCTCACTAGATTCAGTGCATTGAAGAATGGAACAAAACACAACCCAAGCACAGCAGACCTAGTGAAGAAGACCCCTCAGTTCCATCAAACAACATGCTAAAAATTTCTGCATGACATGAAAGTACTGAACTGTCAAGATATCCTGATTCCTACTTCCCAAGGATATGTAACATTGACTCACCTAGTATCCTAAGTGTCAGCTTGTCTAAAAAGATTTCTCCCTGAACTTTCTCTCTCTTACTCTGTCTTTGTGTTCTGTCACCTAATTTATGGTACTGATACCATCTGTGCTGCCATCTCTGTGGATTGATGGGCTAGAGGCTTTGCTCTGGTACTGCTATGTTATGTCGTTTACCTATGGGACTCTATATCTGTTCTCTGTGTGTCGGTGACATTTTAGAGACTTGGGTTCTTTTCTTGGTGAGCCACTAGCCTGGTGTGTGAGCTTGGGCCTTCCCTTCTCTCTGTTCTCTCCATCCCACTCTCTCTTCTCTGGCTTCTCTAATTAGACTGTGAGCTCTGTCGGTACAGAAGGTCTTTGTTTTATTATGTTTATGTACCAATTTACAACATTTCTCCTCAGGTGGCATAAGGTATGTACAATCAATATGTTAGGTATTAGACTAGGAGATCTCCATTCTGGACCCACTGAACTTGAATATTTACTTTAAGTCTTTAAGGCCAATTAGTATTCCAGTGGCTAGCTGAAGACACTACCATTAATACTCCTGGCTGCTCTGCATATTCATCTTGTTAGTTCAAGCACAGCTAGTGCACATATGTCTACCTAAGCTGGGAAGCTTACTCCTAGTTTCAACATGGATCCTCCTTTAATGTCCTTGTGCAGGTTGAAGATAGCTAGCCTGTGACTGCTTGGTTCAATTTTCTCTCTGAATTTAAAACTGCTCATCTGTGTTAAACTTAGTCTGTGGGTTATCAGATTTGCTGCCTCCTCAGTTTTGCCATTCTGCAGCCATCCCTCAGTAGCAGAAATAAACATGAATGCAAATGTGATAATAAGCTTAGAAATAATGGTGGTATTGGACAACCTCAGTGTTCTCCACTCTTGCAGAAAGCCACATTCCCAATTTGGAGTAATCAAAAATATTCTGCTTCCATTGTTATCAAAGGGATAGTGGGGTTTAAATTAAATTGATTTTCATGGAAAGTCTCAGCTACCATCATCATCGTGGTCATGACATATTTATATAAGTAGGAAAACTGAGAACCCTTTTCTGAGGAACCATTTTCCTCAAATTTTACTTGCAATGTTTCTCTCTCAGTAGATTAAATATGAAAATTGGTGGACTTGAGAGACATCTATGAAAAGCCCTGATTTTTGTATGAAAAAATAATTCTGACATGCTCTATATATTTAACTAAGTTGATAGCAAAAGACTTAAAGAGTTCCAAACATTCATATTTATGTTCTTAAATTTCAGCTTTATTTTAATGTCCTAACATACTGAATTGAAAGAGCAAACTTACTGTTTTTTGTCTTTGTGGAATCTTTTTCAACTTGCAATCCATTTGATCCTTCAGTGCTAGCAACTACTGGCCATTATCTATCAATCTATTATGTTTTCATCACTGCATTACCCACCACCACGATCTTTGTCCATTCCCTGGATTTCCTGAGTGAATGGGTCACTCTTCAGTTCCAAGCAGCTGGGACTCACTCCAGAGATGGATGGTCCTCTCTCCCCTCCTTGGGCATCTTTGGCTGAGAGGTGAAGGACTAAATGGGAGGAGAGACTGATATACCTCCAGTCTCTAGAGCTGAACCACCTTATACTGGCTTCTGAAAGGATGACAGCCCAGGATGTCCTTGCTCTGAGGCTAAATAACTGATCTGGTCTCTAGGGCTGTGAGCCCAGCTCTGGTCTCACCTCAGGAGCTAACCACCCTGTCACCCTGCCCTATCTGACTCTATCTCAAACAGCACCCACCCTGGATCTCTGATAATGTCAGCATCTCTGGGAGGACCCTTGGCTGTAAACAAGGCAGGGTTGAGGCACAAAGAGGATCCTAAAGTATTGGGAGGTTTAAACATGTATTTATAGCACAGAGATGTGATCTATAATAGCTACTTCACTGGTGGCACTAGAACCTCAGCTGCCCTGGAATTGTCTGTTCTTTCATTAAGATCACATAATTACCTGTAAGGGAGCAAGTATTTTTTTTCCTCCTGCATTGCCTCAGTAGCTCTTGGAATGGAGCCACCAGAGGAACCCACAACTCAAGCTGCCTTGGCTGCTTGAAGTAAGTCACTAAGGCTATCCCTACACATACAAAAGCTAGTTCAAATTAGTTAATTCGAAGTAACTAATTCGAACTAATTTTAGTTAGTTTAAATTAACTTAATTCGAACTAGCATGGCACCACTAGAATGCTAGTTCGAACTAGCCATGTCCATGCAGGGCACTTGCTTAGTTCGAATTAATCAGTTGCATGAAGGTCAATCTGCCAGGCTATGTCTTGACTTAAAGTCTACTTAGTTAAGTCGACTTAGCATGTCCACACTTAAATTTAAAGTCGACTTAGGGGGGAACTTACAAAGTCGACCTAGAGCATCCACACTGGACTCCTAGGTCGACTTCTAGGGGCTAAGGGGACCTTGGGCAGGTCCACAGTGGCAGGGGGGCACCCCTTGTGTACAATGGGGCAAAGGGGGACAGGGACCCTGGCAGGGCATAGGGGCAAAGAGGGCAGGGTGTGATGCTGTCCGGATTTAGGGAATCATTTATAATATTATTTTCTATTAATATCTCATAAATGCTATAATCCATAGGAACTATGTCATATTTGGTATCAATAGAAAGGTAGTAATTTTCTGGGAATGATTATATAGTTTATGTATAGGAAATGTATTTGTATTAGAAGTTAGGAATATGGTTGTTATAGCTATACTTTAACTTGTGTGATTCTGGTGAAACTCCCCAGACAGGATGTCTACAACCATTGTCTCCTTAATGGCTCATCAGGTTTTTCCCTGGGCCCATTGTACCTGGGAGCTTCCTTAACATTAAGGAGACAATGGTTGTAGACATCCTGTCTGAGGAGTTTCCCCAGAATCACACAAGTTAAACAACCATATTCCTAACTTCTAATGCAAATACAATGCCAGACTCCCCCTGTGCCCCCCCTGGCAGGGAGGGCATTGGTGTAGTCCTGGGGTAGCCCTAAGTCAACTTAGGGCTACGCCATGTCTACACAGGCTTAATTCGACTTTAAAAAGTCGAATTAAGCCTTAAATCGAAGTAATTCTCAGTTTAATAAAGTCAACTTAATTTTCATTAAGTCAACTTTATTTTCCTTAAGTCGACTTAAGCAAGTTGCTTAAGTCGACTTAAGAAAACTGTAGTGTAGACACAGGGTAAATTAAGTCGACTTAAGAAAGCTTAAGTCGACTTAATTTACAAGTGTAGACGCAGCCCTAGATATTCTGCTGTAGGTCCATCAGATTCTTTGGTTGACTCTGTTCCACTTTGGGCATACAATTAAAGAAGAATTGTATCATGGGCACTGGGTCTCCCATTTTCCAGAAGGGGATCTGATCACCAGACCACACAATCCTTCCATCCAGCACTCTTCCTCTCTGGCCCAATGACTTTAAATATTTATCTGGAGTGAAAAAAATTAACGAGAGAGAATGACAGTAATAATGAGTGATAGGCAAATTCAGTGACCCAGGAACCCTTTAGACACATTCAAATCCTTTTGTGCATGAAACAACATTGGCCAAATCCAGATCCCTTTGAAATGAATGGCTAAATCTCAGTGATCCTGGTTACAGAGCTAGCTGCACCTATGATCTTCTTCTGGTCTCTGGGTGTACCCCTCAGCCATTGGTCTCACACCTGCCCCTCTCATAAGACATAATTGCTTGATTTTCTCCCTACTTCAACTGGACCCAGATTAAAAACTGCTTTGCACCAACCGTGATTTCCCAGTACATCTAGCTACCTTTCGTATGAGCAGATTTTATATCAGTGCTGTGACCTGGTGTATGTTGAGCGACCAGACCCTTCCCAAACAAAGCATGATTTCTTTACCACAGTAGGAACAAAACATAGCAGAAGAGAAAATATTACATAGAAACGCCACATCTCTCACACCAAAAAGTTCAATGGGATAAAAAAAAAATCTCCTCATTATTGAGGCTCAGACTGCCTTAATTAAGAAAACATGGCAAACGAATTCTATTCAAACAACCATTTCCAACATACCAAGCATGTTATTTATTAAGATAAAAATAAAAATAGCAAAAATGTATTGATCCAAAGCTCTAGGTGTCTGAATATATCATTAATTACACATTAAAAAAGGTTGCAAGCATTACAGAAATCACTTCAACAAGAACTCAGCCATCTACAGTCCTAAAGTGTCTTTTGCACACCTTCCTCATTGTTAAAACTAAACCGTACTTCACCGTCACACAGAATCCCATTGAAAAGGTAATCACATTAATACTTCAAGAGATGACAAAAAGAGATCACTTAACATACCCAGTCCTCCCAAATTTCTACCACCCAAAACATCTAGAACAAAGAAACAAAACTACCAGCCAATAAAACAAAAACAAAACAATGAGACAAAATGGGACAGAACCAAACAATCAATGATTCTCAGACCCCAAGTATTTGTTTTATCCCAAAATAAGAGAAGAGCTGGAGAGTCCATGAATTTCACTATAGATTTACCTGTGTTTACTGTATTTCTGAGCAAGCTGATCACATAAAGTGGTGATGATGGCCAAAAAATTAAATTAAAATTAAAAAAGACAGATTGGGATTTTATTCACACTGGGATAAACACCTGGAACAAAGAAAGAAACCAATGAGCTAATCAATCAAACAAACAAAAAACAGAAAACACCAAGAAACCACCAAAAAAACTCTCATATTTGAAGCAGAACATTTACATCCAAAATGAAGAGTCAGAGAAACCCTGAAGTCCATCAGTGCCTTAGTTAAGGGAAGACTTTTCATATGCAAAGTGCTTGGATAATGTGGTTATAGTGGCAATATATACATGAGTGAGAGATTCTGACCTTTTCAATACTTGTGTAATTCAACATTAACTTTAAGTTTTTTACTCATTTCACTATTATATAAAAAGATTGCACATTATGTTCTCATCAAGCCAATGTTGTCATCAGTTGTTTTATTGGAAAAGAAACAGAATAAAATCATGGTCAAGGGAGAAAGATAGTCCTTTTATTCTAGGAGAATAACCTCCCCCCAGTCAGCTTCCTCACTGCGACTTTGAGCTCTTTATTCCTCATGCTGTAGATGACAGGATTCATCACTGGAGGCACCACAGAATAGAGAACAGCCACGATGAGATCCAGACCTGGTGTTGAGTTGGAGGTTGGCTTTAGGTAGGCAAAGGCAACAGTGACTATAAACATAATGATGACAATGAGGTGAGGGATGCAGGTGGAGAAGGCTTTATGCCGGCCTTCTTCAGAGCGGATTCTCATCACTGTGGTGAAGATCTGAACATACGACACAATCATAAAAACAAAGCAACCTACGCCTACACATGCATTAAATGCAATAACCACAAGTTCTCCAAAGTATGAGTTAGAACAGGTGAGCTTGAGCAACTGGGGGATTTCACAAAAAAATTGATTCACCATGTTGTCTCCACAGAAGGTTAACACAAATGTGTTCCCAGTGTGCACAGCAGAATTGAGAACTCCACTGATCCAGGCTCCAGCTGCCATTTGGACACAAGCTCTCCTGTTCATCACTTTCTCATAGTGCAATGGTTGGCAGATGGCAACATATCTGTCATATGCCATGACAGTCAGTAAGGCAAAATCTGCTGAAAGGAAGAAGACAAAGAGAAAGACTTGGACAATACATCCAGAATAGGAAATTGACCTGGTGTTGGCTAGAGAAGTAGTCATGGATCTGGGGACAGTGACAGAGATGGAACCAATATCAAGGATGGACAAGTTCATCAGGAAGAAGTACATGGGAGTGTGTAGGTGGTAGTTGTGGGCCACAACTGTGATGATTAGAAGATTGCCCATTAAGGCTGCTAGGTAAACCACTAGAAACACAATAAAATGCAAAATCTGCAGTTCCTGAATGTTGGAAAATCCCAGAAGAAGGAACTCATTTATGATGGTCTGGTTGGACATTTCCCTCCTCAGTGCTTTGGCTGATGGCTGAGGAGGGAAGGGAAAGGGTAATGATCAGAATTAGAGTGATAGAAGAATGCCTTGACTCCCCTTTTCATAGTATCTTAAGATCTGACTGTCAAAGGACCATGGAATTTGTCACTTCCTGTGACTAATTGTGGTGAATGCTCTTTATCACTGACAATCAGAGCATTAGCCAGGTGTGTTACCACACGGGTGAAAATTTCCTTACCTCCCTAAAAGGTTGGATGAGGTTATATCATTATATACCATTTGAGGTTCCGGCCCAAGGTATCACTTTAACAAATGCATTAAGAATAGAACAAAATGCAACCCAAGCGCAAAAGCCCCAGTAAAGACTTTCCCTCCGTTTTGTAAAACAATAGACTAAAAACTTCAGCTTGACATAAAAATACTGAAAAGTCAAAACATCCTTATTCCCACTTCCAAAGCAAATATTACATTGACCCACCCAGCATCCTAAGTGTCAGTTTTCCTAAAATGATTCCTCCTTAAGCTCTCTATATAAATAACCTACTACCTAGGTACACATTGATTCATGGCACTGACATCATTTGTTCTTCCGTGCTAAAAATGGGCTTGAAGCATTGCTCCATTATTACTATTTTTATTGTTTACTTCAGTGACTTTATGTCTGTGGGGTTTGGGTTAGTAATGTTCAGGAGACCTAGATTCTAGTCTTGGTTGGCCACTGATCTTTTGTGAGACCCTGTGTAAGTCTTTCCCCCTTCTCTATGATGGCTACATGGACTGTGAGGTCTTTGGGGATGGCTGGTCTGTGTTTTATAATGTGTATGTTCCGTGAACCCTTCTACTGCATTTGTCCTCAGCTGGCAGCAGTTTTGTACAAACACTGTGGGTAGTAGTCCAGGAGGTCTGTGTTCTAGTCCCATTAACTTTGAATTAATACCTTCCGGTGCTAAGTTTGGTTTGTTTTCAGGGAACTAGGTCAAGCCACCACTATTTCTATCCCTGGCTACTGTGATATTTTCAGCATTTCAAGCACAGCAATTGTGCATCTGTCTACACCTAAACTGGGAAAAGTACTCCTGGCAACAGTATAAATACATCATTAATGTCTTTAGCCTGGGTGAAGATAAATAGTAGGTGACTGCTGGATTCCACTCTCACCCTCAATTTAAAAGTGCTAGCATGTGTAAAGCATAATCTGCCAACTATCAACTTTGCTGACTTCTCAGTTTTGCCATCCTGCAGTTATCCTTTGATAAAAGAAATAAGCATGGATGCAATAGAATAAACTGATCCGAAATAAAGGTATCGTTGGACAACACCAGTATTCCCCACTCTTCCTGGCAGCTACATTTCCATTTGGAAGTGGTCCACTTTAATTGGTTTTGAAGGAAAAATGGGATTTAAACTAAACATATTTTCCTGGAAAGTGGCAGTTATCATCATCATCATCATTTGTTTATACAAGTAGAAAAACTTAGACCTACTTTCTGGGGAAGAGATTGAGGCTGAAAATGTTCAATTGTCAGTAAATTTTACTTAAAATATTTGTTTCTCAGTAGCCAAAACAGGAAAATCAGAGGTTTGGAGGGACACTTGTGAAAAGTCCTGCTTTTAGTTTGACAAAATAATTCTGACGGGTTCTAGATATTTGATTTCAGCAATAGCAAAAGTCTTAATGAATTGCAAACATAATTCATATGTATGTTCTTAAATTTCTGCTCTCTATTAATCTCCTAACATATTTCAGTGAAAGAGCAAACTTACAATATTAATCTTCGTGGAATTCTTTCCAATTTCCAATGCATTTGATCCTTGAATACTAGCAATTGCTAGCCATTATCTATCAATCTATCATTTTTCCATCACTACATTACCCACCAGCCATTTACCTGACCTGTCCCTGGGTTTCCTGAGTTGCTCAGTCTCACTGTGGTTCCTAGCATACCGGGATTCATCCCACAAATGGATGGTCCCTGTTCCCCTCCTTGGGCATCCTTGGCTGAGAGATGAAGGAACAAATGGGATGAAGGCCTGACACACCGCCAACCTCTAGAGGTGAACCTTGTGCAGGATTCTAACAGGCTCACAGCACAGGGTGTCCCTGATCTAGAGCTAAGTAACTGAATCTGATCTCCAAGACTTTCAGCCCAGCTTTGATCTCAACTCAGCAGCAAACCCTGCCATCTTTCCCTAAACAACCGCATCCTGAGCAACACCCACCCTGCATCTGAGATAATGGCAGCATCCTTCGGAGGACTGTTAATTATAAACTAGCCAGGGCTGAGGAGCAAAGTGCATCCTAAAGTGTTTGGAGAATAAAACATATATTTTTAGCACATATATGTGACCTGTAATAGCTAGCAGCCTAATGGCCTGAGAATCTCAGCTGGCTTAAAATAACCTATTCCTTCATTAAGATCATATAATTACCTCTGGGGGAGCAGAGTTGTTTTTCTTCTGCATTGCATCAGCAACTCTTGGGATGGAGCCACCTCCTTTTGCCCCGTGGGATTCATGGCAAGAATGTAGATTTTAATGGCTAAGGACTGAGGTTTAGAGGTTTGTAAGGCTCACCTTAAACAAGCCCTGACTGGGATGATTTAATTGGGGGCGGTCCTGTTTTGACTGGGAGGGGAGGCTGGATTATTTGACCTCCAGAATATCAAGTTCAGCCAAACTCAAGCCTTTATCCTCACCCTATGCTCTTTTATAAGCAAAGCCAAAGAATAGCCTTTTGGACAATCCAATATGGTTCACAGTTTCTAAAATGGCCTGGAATAGGCTATTTCTTCTTTAACATCGTACAATTACTTTTGGGGGAACAGAGATTTGTTTTCTCCTTCTTTGCACCAGTAGCTCTGAGTTTGCAGCTCTGAGAAGAACCCACAGATCAGGCTGACCTGAGTGCTTGATATGGGTCAAGAGGAGGTATCCAGAGGCAAAGACTAAAAACTAAAGGATAAGTCCAACACTGGCTCAACTGTCTACTTGGCAACTGATATCAAGTGCCGTGGGGGTCAGTCCAGAAACGGATTTTGTTCAACAGCTTCATTAGTAATCTGATGGATAGAGTGATTTGCACCCTCAAGAGATGATGCTAAGCTGGGGGAGGTGACAGATACACTGGCAGGCAGGGACAGGATACAGAGTGACATAGACTAACTAGAAGATTGGGCCAAAAGAAATCTAATGAGGTTCAAAAAGAACAAATGCAGAATCCTGCCGTTAGGACAGAAGAATCCTATGCATTGCTATAGACTAGGGAACAACTAATTAAGCAACAGTTCTGCAGAAAAAGACGTGATGGCTGCAACGGATAAAAAACCTGAATATAAGTTAAGAGTGTTCCCTTTCTGCCAAGAAGACTAACAGCATATTTGGGTGCATTAATAGAAATATTGCTAGTAGATTGAAGGAAGTGATTATGCCCCTCTATTTGACACTGGTGAGGCCCATTTGGAGTATTGTGTCCAAGTTTGGGCCTCCCTTCAAGAAAAGTGTGGACAAAATGGAGAGATTCCAGCAGAGTGCAGTGAACCTGATTAGGGTGCTAGAGTACATGACTTACGAGGAGAGACTAAGGGAAATAGGCTTCTATAGTCTGCAGACGAGAAGAGTGAGAGGAATTTGTCGGCAACCTACAACTACTGCAGCAGGGTTCCAGGGAGGATGGAGCTAGGCTGTTCTCAATGGTGGCAGGTTACAGAACAAGGAGCTATAGTCTGAAGTTGCAGTAGGTGAGGCTAGGTTGGATATTAGGAAAACTTTTTTTCTAGGAGAGTTGTGAAGCACTGGAATGGGTTACACAGAGAGGTGGTGGAGTCTCCATCCTTAGAGGTGTTTAAGGTCTAGATTAACAAAGCCCTGGCTACGATGATGTAGTTGTGGTTGATCCAGCTTTGAGCAGGGGGTTGGACAAAATGACCAGTTGATGTCTCTTCCAACCCTAATCTTTAGAGCCCTGTGCGGATACAAAAATGTAGAACTGGAACCAAACCGTAAATGCCCAATGTTAGTCTTTATCCGATCCGCAATCCGCATGCCATGTTTTATCTGGATCCAGAACTGCATCTGCAACTGAGCTTGGGCTCTCAGTCAGCATTTTAGCATTTGATTGGCTTATTTGCCACATGGGTCCCACCCATTTTTTCCTTTTTTTCTTTGCGATTTGCATGCTGTGCTGTCAATCAGATTTCCTTGGCCACCAATGAAATTTCTGATTGACAGCATGACATACGAACAGCAAACAAGAAAATGAAGAAGAGGGAGGGGAAGGCATGGGGAATTAGCCAATCAAAAGCCAGCATGCTAACTGACTGTGAGTGGTGTGTCTCCAAACTCCAGCCTGTTACGACTCAGAATCTGATTGGCTGACAGACCACCAATCAGAGCTCAACTGAAATTGGCTGGAACACTTCCTCATTCCCCTGTGCTGCTGCTGCCGAGGCAGATCATAGCAGCAGCTGAAGGTATTGATCATAAAAATAGAATCTGCAGCCGCGGCCAATCCGCAACAATAGGTCTGCGAATATCCACACCCGCAGGGACGGTTACCCACGGATCTGAAGTTGATACCCACGGACCTGCAGGGCTCAATTAATCTTTGGTGATTCTATGATGTAAACTGACATAGTTCCATTGACTTCAAAGTAGTTAAGATTATTAACTGCAACTGAGAAACTAGCACTTATTTCAGTGCAACTATGCTGATTGACACCAGTTGAGATCTGGCTCACTATAAAATGTGGAGCTCTGTCAATTTATACCAGCTGGCAATCTGACCCACTGACTTCTAGGGTGTCATGACTTATTTAGACCATCAGTGGATCTGGGCTGTTACAGGGTTTTGAATCTACATTCTGCCCATGAATCTAAATTGAAGACAAGTCAAAAGTTCCTAACCAATCTATACTTTGTGTTCTTTTCCTTTGAGATTAATTAAAAGTGTAACTTTAATGGTTACAGAATGTTTCATTGGGAGATACAGCTTCAGCTCCCTCTTTTACTCTGGATATCCCAGGGGATCTTGGGCAAGTCATTGTATCGTTGTGTGTCCAAAGGATAACAGCACTTCCCCACCTCACAGAGATACAAGGAGAATAAATTCATTAAGGATTTCATGGGAGTAATTTCCATACATTCCCTTGAGAATCCTAACTTCAACTAATAAAAAACAGAGACAGGATGCCTGGGTGTGAGAGAGGAAGTCAAGACACCTTGAGCTCTGAGCTTAGCTATGTAATGAGATCACTGCTAATCTCTATGTCTCTGTTTCCTTACCGGTAGCCTAGTAAATAATAACTGAGACTGGATGAATAATACATAAAGAATCATTTATTTAACACCGAACCATGGTTCAGTTTTGTTAAATCTGTTCATGAATTTACATAGATCTGAGTGAAATATTTGTCACTTTTTTTAAAACACAATTTTCTTGTTTTCCATCAAAACATAGACATTTCCATAATCCAGTGAGCTGGGTTTGACGTGGCCAGCACCAGAAGCTGCATTACTCAAAATATGCAGCTAATGTGGGACAGCAATTAAAAAAGCTAGGAGAATCCATTAGACAAAGGATAGAAAACAATAAATATCTTTGTGTCACTATATTCATTTGTGGTATACGCACACCTTGAATACTCTATGTAGAAGTGGTCACCTCATCTCAAAAGGATATATTTAGGATTAGAAGAGTTGCAAAAAAAAGTAAGAAAAAATGATGAGGGGTGTCGAACAGCTTCCTTATGGGGCGAGATGAAGACGACTGGGGTTTGTCACCTTGGTAAAAAGATTATTAAAGGGGGACGTTGTAGAGGCTTATATAATCATGAATAGTTTCAAGAAAGTAAATAAAAATGTTATTTACCCTTCACATAACACAAGAACTAGTTATACCAAATAAAATTAATAGGCAGCAAGTTAAAACCAAATTCAAGGAAGTACTTCTGCACACAAGGCCCAGTCAGCATATGGAACTTGTTGCTAGGGAATGTTATGAAGGTCAAGAGAATAACTAGGTTAAAAAGAGAATGAGATAAATTCATGGAGGACAGGCCCATCAACGGCTATTAGCCAAGATAGTTACGATACAACTCCATGTTGTGGGTGTCCACAAACATTTGACTGATGGATGCTAGAGTGGCAGCTGGCACCTTTCTTTACATCACCTTCTTGAATATCCTGCCACATGACCTACATTCCCAGGAGTCACATTTGGCCAAACTCTTCTGCATTGCCATCTGTGACACACTGCACTCTCCATGATCACCCTAACAGCGTAGTTCTGTATGATTTAATTCAAAGTATGTCATGCAAGATGTTTTTTGGATGCTCATGGTGTATTGAACATGGTAATATGCTTGTTGCAATGTCATGTGTACAATTATTAAGGTCACTCTATGACATCCCCGAAGATGAGTCTCATGGCTTAAAACATATCCAAGCAAGACACCCTCGGAGCCGAGGGACAGTTCATACCTCATTAACACTGGGGTGATTTAGTGGGAGTGGTCCTGCTTGTTAGCAGGGGGTTGGACTAGATGACCTCATGAGGTCCCTTCCAACTCTATTGTTCTATGATTCTATAACACTAGTAGAGAACAAACCCAATTCAGCATTCCAGGAACAAAGGACTGTCCCAGAAATCAATGAAGGAACCACAATAAGGTGATCCTCACTGATTTAAGACATAGAGGGAACCATATATGGATATTGTTTGTCACATGATCCTGAAGCGGAGACAAAAACCCAAGGTAGAGAAGGAACATTTTAAAAAGGGGAGACATTTTGTAATGCTTTCTCTTCTACCTTAATCTACACACATTACCAAGTTCCAACGCATCTGACGAAGTGGGATTTTCTCCCACGAAAGCTCATGCAATAAATAAATGTGTTAGTCTTTAGAAGTGCCACAGGACTCCATGTTTGTTACGCATTTCCAAGTGACTGAACAGCTGACCAAAGGGGAACAGCTGACCAAACCTGGCTGAAGGGAAACCAGCCTGCCTGTGGTGAGAATCATCTGATTTTATAAGGATGCTGAGTGCTGAGTTTAGCTTAGAGAGTGTTCTGGCTTTTGTTTATTTTGACTGAACCTGACTTGCTTTGTGTGTCTTATACTCACTTTAAATTATTCTGTAATTAATAAATTTGTTTGTTTATTTTACCTAAAGCAGTGCATTTGGTTTAAGGTGTGTTATAGACACAATTTGAAGTAAAAGGGCTGCTGCATATCAATTTCTTTGTTAAGTTGATGAGTATATGAGCCTGCAGTGGGCAGCAGTGAACACTGTAAGATGGAAATTCCTAGGACTGCAGCTGGGACTGGTGGTAGTGCTGCCAGAAGCACTCGCTCACTGAGTTGGAGGCAACTTGCTTGCTGGAGTCTGTGTATGAACCACCCAGGAGTGAGAGTTCTCATAGCAAAGCAGAGTAAGATGGGGCTCAGGAGTGGGGGATTGGAGTGATGCAGTAATTCACCAGTACACACTGCACTACGGGAATATCACAGCCTCAGCTTCATCACAGAATATTGGGGTTAAAAGAGACTTCAGGAGGTCATCTTGTTCAACCTCCTGCTCAGAGCAGGACGAATCCCAAATAAATCACCCAAATGGCTTTGTCAAGCCACACTTAAAAACTTCTAAGGGTGGAGATTCTATCACCTCTCTAAGTAACCCATTCCAGCACTTCACCAACCTTCTAGTGAATATTTTTTTAAAATATCCAACCTAAAGCTCCCGCACTGCAACTTGAGACCATTGCTCCTAGTTATCTCATGTGTTATTGTAACCCAGATGCCTAATTGAGAGCTCTCTCTTTAAGGCAGGGGTGTCAAACATGTGGCCTGCACAGTGGTTAAAGTATAATTTGATGGGCCCTGGAACCTTCCTAATCTCTGGGCCCCCTTCATGCATGTGCGGGGCCCAGCCCAGGTAGGCATTTGCAACCACTTCTCAGTACCACATTCATCAGTTATCACTCCATAAAAATATTTATAATTTTATATGATGTTTATGTCAATAGCAATTATTGTCACAAACTAGCAAACATTATATCACACAATAAGTATTGTGATTAACAATGGTGGGGTGTAGGACTTGCCAGCAGCCAGGGCAGGGTGGAACATGCATTCCACCGGATTTTTCTATTTTTAGGGGCCCTGGAACTCTGGCCCCTCAAATTTGTGGGCCCTGGAACTGTGTTCCAGTGCATTCCCTCTTACTTTAACTCCTGGGCCTGCAGGCCAGATGCGGCCCACAAACCTCTTCCAACCGGTCCACAGTCTCTCCCTTATGAAGAAGTGCCACAAGAGTGTCAGGTTTCGCAACATTGTGAAGCACTGGGTATGCAAGACTGCCCTCTGTGAGACCACAATCTCTCCCTAACAGAGGCTATGTTTACACTTGGCCAAATAAGTCAACTTTGCTAAGTCGACTTAACAAAGTTGACTTTAAGTTGACTTTGTTAAGTCAACTTAGCATGTCTACACTATAAAATTAAGTGAACTTCAAGGGCACCTTGCCAAATTGACTTAGAGCGTCCACACTGGACATCTAAGTTGACTTCTAGGGGCTAGGTGGACCTGAGACTGATCCATGGTGGTGGGGGGGCACCCTTCCAAAGTGCCGGGGGCTCAGCATTTGCCCCATTGTACCTGGGTACAATGGGGGCTGAGCAGGACAGAAACACTGGCAGGGCATAGGAGCAGGGTGGGCAGGGCTGTGTCCTGCCCTGTGAGTGGGCATGCCAGGCTCTGGCTGTGCCAGTCACCTTGGCAGGGAGGGCAGTGGGAGAGCCCTGGGGCCCTTTAAGTCGGCTTAAAGTTGACTTAGGTCTAAACTGCATCCGCACTGGCTCAGTCGACTTAATAAAATCAACTTAGCCAGTAAAGTCGACTTTAAACCAGGTTTAATAAAGTCGACTTTAAATTTCCTTATGTCGACTTAAGCAGCATCTTAAGTTGATTTAAGGAAATTGTACTGTAGACGCAGATTAAATTAAGTCGACTTAAGCAGGCCTAAATTTCTTGATGGACAGTTTACACCCATTTGTTCTGTTGTGCACATTGGTGCTGTACTCAAATAATTCCTCTCCCTCCCTGGATGCATCTACACTTGTAAATTAAGTCGACTTAAGCTTGCAACTATAAGTTGACCTAGGCATCCAGTGTGAACACTCTAGGTCGACTTTGCAGTGTCCCCTCAAAGTTGACTTAAAATTTAAGCGTGGGCATGCTAAATTGACTTAACAAGTGCATACATAGCCCCTGTGATGTATTTGATGTATTTTCTGTATTAATCCCTCTGATGTATTCTCCAGGGCTTGGCCCAGGGACCATATATACTCCACATGAGCATCGCATTGAACCTTTTGTGTTTGTTCAGCTTGCACCTTAGTAGGTCCCCTGGGTCATATCTGCTTCCCCAAATACCCACTGCTTCTATCTCCAGGCTTTGACCCCTATAAACCCTAGCAGTGCATAAACTGTCCAGGGTCCTGTCATCTACCCAAAACAAGAGCTCACACTGTCTCCTCTGCAAAGACAAACTGTCTCAAGCAGGCCCTGCAGCCTTGCCTTTATATGGGTTCATGGGCCCTGCTTGGCCCTGCAGCCAGCTGCTCCTATTGGCTCTCCCTCTTTTCCTAGTCTTTTAACCCCTTCTAATCCAGAGTGGGGCAACTACCCCACTAAAGGGACTCATAGTCCAGGGCACCCTAGAACCATCACAGTCAGCATCAATCCCTCTCTTTGGGAAGAGGAATCAACTGTACTAACATAAGGCACCTTTATATTGGTTCAGCTTCCCCAGTCTTGGGCTTGTGGGATGGAAGTAGAGCAGCTCTGTGGCTGGACCTGCCATGCTGCTATGGTTGTCAAGATATTTATTGCATAACTATGGTGGGTGAGTTGAACAGGGGGTTGTATGGACAAAAAGGCAGGAAAAACAAAGCATGGACCTGGGTAAACACTGAAGGGTTGGTCCAAGAGACGAAGTTAGCTCACACACCTTATCTCTCTTGTATACCATGGACATTTTCATCTTTGACAAACGCCCTTATTGCAAAATATATATAAATTGTTAAAAAAACAAAGCTTATGGGAGAGAATATTTAATTTTCTAGATGGACCTTAAATAGATCTTCTGATGTTTTTTCAGAGGTATTCAAACTAATTCCATTGGTTTAATTTAAATTACATTGATTTTGTCAGGGGAAGATCTGACCCTATGAACTATTAACTGCCTTAAAACTTGGTTAAGACAGTGCCAAGGTTTCCCAGTGCTGTCTAGTGACCTTTCGCAATGTGAAAAGCAGTGAAATGTAAGCTCCTAAAAATTTATGTCAGCTGAGAATCCAGCTACCTGATTAAGAGGCTGATACAAGCTTACTGCTTAACAAGTGATTTTCCTAAGTTCTCAAAATCAATATACTGAATCCCACTGTCTTGAAAATCCCTGTGTCAATTTGGTGTCTGAGCTAGGTTACGTGGTGCAAATTTGGTGTCATTTGGACCAGAAATTCCTGAAATGTAACACTCCTAGATAGGGAACCTGAGGCTAAAACAGACTTGGCTCGTTTTGATATCAGATTGGCTTTCGCTCTTCTCCTTGTTCAAGGATGCAGGTTTTAGGAGGCTAATTGCTACACCTGGGAACGAAGTGAGGTGATGTTTACAGGGTATAAAGAGCTATTCTCTTGGGAGTTGGCTCTGTAATATCTTCTAAATCCATTGTCTCCCCAGCTGGACTTTGCCTTTCAGATGGGTAGAGAGCAGAAGACTGGGGGGTTTTGCTGGGAAAGGGACAAAGAGGCATTTGCTTTCTAAATCTTTCATCGGAACAGGACAGCAAAGGAACACAGAAGGGAGATAGTAAAGCTGCCAGATGGGTTAGGAGAAGAAAATTCCTGCAACAAATGGGCTGAGAACTTGAATCTCAGACTGATTTCCTTCCATGGGACCATACTTACCAGGAAGGATCATCAGTCCACCTTCCCTGCACTCTGCTTTGTTGGATCAAACCCCTGGCTCTATCTAGCCTGCTGTCTTCCTTCCTTTCCCTTCAACAACAGAACAGATCTGTGTCCCCATACAGCCTACTAACCCCATCTATTTGCTAATGCCTGGATACTTGCTGTACCCAAACAGACCCAGAGTCCATATATCATAGTCATTTATCATGCCCATGTCCCTGCTGGAGGAGACACTTTGTTCATTAAGCTCAGTTTCACCTTTGAAGCCGTGAAGAACCAGGTGAGGCTGTGGGTCAGGATTGAGGGACAGAGACAGAACAATAGGATCCCAGGTGATGTTCTTCCTTTTTTCTTCTTTTACATTGACTTGTTCTCCAGTAAATATTTAGTCAGGACCTGTGTCTTTCATCTCTTCTCACTGTGGCTGCAGCTGCAATATTAAGCCACAACTCTGCTGGCAACTGAGAGTTGGGGAAAAACATTAGCAAAAAAAATAATTGTTTGGTTCAAGAATTTCCTCTTAGTCTGAAGTATCCAGATCTGGCCTGGGAGGGTAGAGGCTAGTGGGGGTGAGGGAGGAAGACGGGGCTCTTGAGTTTCATCTGCAGACAGAGCAAGGAATTGTACATCTCAGGAAAATGTGCCATGAACTTTAAAGTTCTTCCATGCCTTTGTCATCTGAAACAGAATCCTGGAGAGGTGAGACCTTCTCTATCACATGTTTTGTTGATACCTTTCCATGCCCAGGAAGCAATTTTGTTTTGATGAAATAATTTTATTTTTTTCTCAAAAAAACAAGTTTTGCCAACTTTATTTATTTACTTACTTGCTTTTGTTTTTGATGAGGTATAGATGGGTATTGTATAGACTAAGTACTGTTAAGCATGTGGTCATTCTAGTGAGATTTTAAAACACATTTAGGTACCTAATTCCTTTAACTGCCAATGGGTTTGGGGAACCTAGCCAATTTTCAGAATCTCATTTGATATCTAAATACCTTTGAAATCTGATCCTTAGACATCTTTGAAAAACTGGTCCTAAGTCAGTCTGTGGCTGAACAAGTAATTCAGGCTTGGATCTTCTGTATCCCCAGCCAGCTGCATAGTTGTTTGACCATATTGTATTAATACAATTGGAATAAAAGCATGAAAGGTGTTAAAAGAACCCAGTTGCTTTCCAACATTAGACAGTGTTGAACAAAGTTCAGAGTTTGGTTTAGCTACTGCAGCCTGCTTAGTGCTATAGAAGCACACCATTAAACATCATTTTAACCTTTGATTAAAGATAGATAAACGAAGGAAACGTGTTAGAGACAAATTAAGTGAGGCAGAATTCTGTGTTGGTCTCTCTAACCATTGGAAGTTCGTCCAATAAAAGATATTACTTCACCCTCCTTGTCTTGCTGATGTCCTGGGATCAAGACAAGTATGTGAAGAACAATGTAAAGAATTAAATGAGACTTTTATTGTAACAATATGCCTTTTGAACCTTTATTAAAGATACAGAAAAGAAGGAACACAGTTTAAGTATTTGAAATGTAATGCACTGAGTTATTTTAATAATATCCATTTTTCCCTTGAGCTGGGAGACTCTTTAAAAGGCAGCAGGGGTGGGACTGAGGGGTTATTTGGCAGTCTTTTTCAATAGCTGTGTTTTGGGGGAAAAGAAAAAAAGGTAAGATGGGCTGGAGCTGTTGTTGTTGCTGCTTCTGGTCCCATGTCCTCTCAAATGTTGGGGGGTTTTTTGTTTACTTTTTGTTGGGTTTTTTTTGTTTGTTTTTTCTTTTTGCCATCCTGGTGGAACTGGTAGGATGATGACACTTTGGTCCTTCTTTCTGACTTATCTGGTTAGGACATCACTCATGATCAGAACAACAAAGATCTGGGGAAAGATCCCAGGAAATTGTGGGGGTGGCAGCCCTGTTGGAGAATGTCATTCCTGTAACCTCTGTCTGTTCTTCCTCATTTCCACTCCACCAAATCTCTTTCTCTGAGGACCCCAAAGGACCTGATTGGGGGGAATAGTCCATTCCCTCATTATTTTGTTCACCAATCAAGCCTACCTTCCACCTCTCCAATTTAGGTTCACTATTTCCAATCCCACACTTCTCTTGTTTAGTAGGGATAATATTAACACCTATCTTGAGATCTGCTAGGAGACCTTTTTAATTGGACTAATTCAATACCTCTCTCCCTTTAGTACCTTTTCTCATCAACCTTTGTTATTGTAGGTTGTTGTGATATCTTTTTAACTTTCTCATTCCTTTAACAGTTCAACTCACAATAAGGTTAAATGTATCAGCCCATATATCACACCACTGCCCTTCCTCTACTTGCAGGGGATGGACCTCCTGGAACAGATGGGAAGGGAGAATAGCACCTCAGTGACCAAATTCATCCTCCTAGGTCTTTCCAGCAACCCTGAAGATCAGCTCATCCTCTTTGGAGTCTTCACAGCCATCTACCTGGTGGCCCTGATGGGCAACATGCTTATTGTACTGCTAATCAGACTGGACTCCCGACTCCACACACCCATGTACTTCTTCCTGGGCAACCTCTCCATGGTGGACATTGGGTACACCAGCTCCACCGTGCCCAAGATGCTGGCCAATTACCTGTCTCAAGACAAATCCATTTCATGGGACAGCTGCCTCTTCCAAACATTCTTCTTCATCTCCTTTGGGGGGATTGAGTGTCTGCTGCTGGGAGTCATGGCCTATGACCGCTACGTGGCCATCTGTCACCCATTGCACTATGACACCTTCATGAGTCGGCGGCTGTGCTCTCTGTTGGCTTCAGCTGCCTGGGCCATTGGCTTGGCTAACTCAGCTGTGCACACATCCCTGATATCCATCCTGTCGTTCTGCCGGGACAATATCCTCCACCACTTCTTCTGTGACATCCCCCCACTCTTACAGCTCTCCTGCTCTAATACCTGGGTCAACCAGGCTGTCACCTTTGTCTTGGGTGGTGTCCTTGTCTGGAGTTCTTTGTTGGGGACCCTGGTGTCCTACATATACATTGTGATGGCCATCCTCAGAATCAGCACAAGAGAAGGGCGCCTCAAGACCTTCTCTACCTGTGCCTCCCACCTGACTGTGGTAAGCCTCTACTTTGGGACCATCCTCCTCAATTATCTCCGCCCCAACTCCACCTACTCGCAAGAACAGAATCAGGCACTTCCCGTGCTCTATGGCATCATCATCCCTATGCTCAATCCCATCATCTATAGCCTGAGGAACAAGGAGGTAAAAGGGGCACTCCAAAAAACCCTAGCTAGGAACTAGGCAGGAGAAGGAGAAATGTATTGGCTTGAGACCCAGGACTCCTGGGTTCCATCTCCGGTTCTGTGGGGGGTGGGGAGGAAAGAGGAGAGGAGACTAGTCTGTAAAAGCAAGTGTGCCAGGACACCTGGGTTCCACACCCATTTGAGGGAAAGACTCTGCATATATGTACACAAGATTTTGTTAGTCCAGTTACCAAAGATTTCCCTATTTCTGTTGGGATATGTTTCAGTTTTCAGCAGTATTGGATGTAACTTGGGGGGGGGGGCGGGAGAATCCCTACAAATCTGCACATACCTGCTTTATACCCATGGATTATTTTATTTTTGTAGATTGTGGACTGGATGTGGATCTCAAAGGTGAGGAAGCAGGTTTCTACAGCTGATAGCCTTTGAGGCTATTTCTCTAACAACATTCTGTGGCTGCTTTGCTAACTGCAGAAACCTCAGAACTAGGTGAAAAATGACATTGTTTGCACAGGAAAAATATAGATACATAAAAGTTTTATTTTGTAGGAAATTTTCCTAAAATAATCTTTTGGATCTTTGTATTTGATGGATTAGATTTCTGCAACAACAGCAACAACAACAAAAACTCCAAAAATTCTTTTTCAAAACATTTTTGCTTGAAATGCTCAGTTATTGATAAATCATCCAAGATTTGATAAAATGTTCAGTTTAAAAAAGCATTTTTGGTAAAATGTTTCAGGTTTAGTAGAAATGTCCAGTTTTCATTTTAAAAACTTTGTTTTAACAACCTTTTATAATCAAAAAAGTGTGCATTTATAAACAAAATTTTATAAACTTTTTTCCCCCAAAATGTTTGCTGTTTCTTCATGGAAATTGTTAATAAAAATGCCATTTTGCTGTATACTTTCAGATCTCCCATTTGGAAAAATGGTTTGGTGAAAAACATTTTTACTATCTGTATTGATCGCCCATCCAAAAAGAACCAAATGACTAACAATTATGGCTAGCTGATAAATGATTATTATTTAATTATTATTGGGATTTCCATGGTCTCTCTAAGACAGAGTCATGGATCAAGACCCCAGATGTTGTGTGTACAGAATTAAAAAGAGCTTCCTGACACAAACATCTTATAGTCTGTCCCATCTGCTACCTGTAATGATTCTTTGGGTGGACCTGTTGCAACATTACTGTGACTCTAACACAGGGGAAAGGTTTGCTGTTGAGTGCTTTATATCAATGACCCATTATGCATGTGACTTCAGTCTCTGTGTTTTTAGCAATATTCTGCAGGGACTATCTTGAAGTGATGGCATTGATTCATTTAGCTTGGGTTTTTTCTAGACCCTGTGGGTGGCTCCAGTATTTTTTTTCTCTCTTTGTCTCTTGTCCTTCTTTAATGTCAATGTTGATGAACGCAATGTATTACACATTGGAAACATAAACATGACTATACATACAAAATTTGGGGGTCTAAATTAGCTCTTGCTCCTCAAGAAAGATCTTGGAGTCATAGTGGATAGTTCTCTGAAAATATCCACTCAGTGTGCAGTGGCAGTCAAAAAAGCTAACGGAATATAAGAAACTATTAGAAAAGGAGTAATTAATGACAGAAAATATCATAATGCCTATTTATAAATCCATAGTACACCTGTACCTTGAATGCCGCATGCCATTCTGGTGATACCATCTCAAAAATGATATATTAGAATTGGAAAATGTACAGAGAAGGGAAACAAAGAATATGAGGTATATGGAACAGCTTCTATATGAGAAGAGATTAAAAAGACTGGGACTTTTACTTTGAAAAAAGAATTATTAAGATGGATATGGCAATGGTCTAAAAAAATCTTGACTAGTAAGAATAAAAGAAGTGTTAATTACTCCTTCACAGAACACGAGGAGTTACCCAATTAAATTAATAGGCCACGGGTTTAACACAAAGAGAAGAAAGCATTTCTTCACAAAACACAAAGACATCCTGGGGAACCTATTGATGTTGGATGTTTTGAAGGCCAAAATTATAACACTTCTCAAAAAAGAACTAAGATAGGGACATCAATAGCTATTAGGCAATATTGTGATGGGCTATGTCTACACTGGCAAGGAAGCTTAATTCGAACTAACTAAAGCCATGGCTACACCAGGCTTTAGCCCTTAATTCAAACTAATAAATTCAAATATGCTATTTGAACTAAGGGTTAATTCGAACTAGTTAGTTAGAATTAACCAATGTGGCCATGTTAGTTCGAACTAATTGCTTAGTTCGAACTAAATTTTTCTAGTTTAAAATAAGTTAATTCGAATTAACTAAAATTAGTTCGAATTAGTTAGTTCAAATTAACTAATTTGAACTAACTTTAGTAAGTGTAGACATAGCCATGGATGCAGCCCAATGCTCTGGGCGTCCCTAGCCTCTGATTACCAGGAGCTGAGCGTGGATGACAGACCATGGATCACTCCATGACTGCCTGTTCTGTCCATACCTTCTGAAGCATCTGGATTTGGTGTGACACCCTGTATCTGAGAACAACATGTCAGAAACTCCATAGTCACCAATGTCATGTTATTATGATACACTATGTACAAGGAATGCCCTGTGTGGTATTATTTTAAAAGTCTTGATCTGCTGAACTTCAGTATCTTGCTGGATTGTATGTGCTATCATAGTATGTGAAATGTTACTTAAAGGCTACTGGAATATGTTCCAAAGTGGGACACTCCCACAAACAGCCTTTCAGGCACAACAACAGAGAGGTCAGACAATATTGATGGCTATCTCTTGCCCATTCAAGGATAGATTCCACTAACAGGGTTTGTTTATAGTGGAGCTTCACAAAGAGGAACAAATGCACAATGATATACTAACTGACCAATGAGGGCAACCCCTGCAGCTTATGAGCACTTACTGTTCTTGAAAGTTGAAAAAGACTATAAAAAGAAGGGAAGTGACTTCATGACTTGTCTTCACTCCCCCATGGCTCAAAACTAGAGGAAACACCTGAAAGACAAAAGATTTTGGAAGAGGTGGACCAAGGCTGGGCAAAAAATGCAGCCAGTGAATTGAAGAGATGCAGGCTTGCAGGTTTCATCTCTCAGGATGAGACATAGAGTCTAATCTTCCTCAAATTTAGATTGTATTCTTATTTCTTGAGTAACTTACACTGATCTCTGAAGCCTTCAACTTATAATTGCTTAAAATCATTTTTTGGTACTTAATAAAGTTGTTTAATGTTTTATGTGAACCACTGTGGTTTTGAATTGAAGTGTCTAGATATCTGAGCTAAGTTTGGGGAGAGAAAAGGCGCATGGCTTTCCGACATATGGGTGAAGCACAGTCATTAATGAGCTTGTGATGGACAAATCTTTATCCAGCACAAGCTGGTACTTCCTTGAGATGAATTACTGGGCAGAGAAGAGCTTGGGGTCTCTGGGGCATCTACAGTTACAAATTAAGTCAATTTAAGCTTGCTGAAGTCAACTTAATTTAATCTGTGTCTACACTACAATTTCCTTAAATCGACTTAAGCTGCTGCTTACGCAGACTTAAGGAAATTTAAAGTCGAATTTATAAAACCTCATTTAAAGTTGACTTAGCCAGTGTGGACACAGATTAGCCCTAAGTCGACTTAAAGTTGACTTAAAGGGCTCCAGGGCTCCCCCATTGCCCTTTCTGCCAGGGTGGCTGGCACAGCCAGAGCCTGGCATGCCCACCCCACAGGGCAGGACACAGCCCTGCCCACCCAGCTCCTATGCCCTGCCAGTGTCCCTGTCCTGCTCAGCCCCCATTGTATCCAGGTACAATGAGGCAAATGCTCAGCCTCCTGGCACTTGGCAAGGGGTGCCTCCCCTCCCGCCACTGTGGACCAGTCCCAGGTCCACCTAACCCCTAGAAGTCGACTTAGGCATCCAGTGTGGACGCTCTAAGTCAATTTTACAAGGTCCCTTTTAAGTCAACTTAATTTTTGAGTGTGGACATGCTAAGTCAACTTAATAAAGTCGTCTTAGCAAAGTCGACTTATTTAGCCAAGTGTACATAGCCTCTGAGATTTACTAGTTTTCCCCGGAAATATATGTTGGGTGCATTAGAGACTCAGTTCAGTGTGAAGCATAAAAAAATCTGCAACTGTGTGTAAGTGAAAGGATAAGACAAAGTTTTACAATATTACAATACCCATATTCATCTCCTGTAGTACTATGAAAATAATCCTCATGACAATAAGAATGATTTATAACACATCATGTGTTCAACAAGTTTGAAAATGTCATTTTCCTCCTTTAAGGAAGGCTTTGATTTGATTCAGAAATAGAAAACATTCATAGACATTTATTTTTAACAAAAAAAAAAAAATCTTAGGTTGAGATACTAAGCTATTTGGGAGCTATACCATTTGGCATCAACTGGAGATCTGAGTCATTGACTTCAATGGATATATGGTGCTTTACACCCATTGGGGATCTCCACCACTGACCTCAATGGATTTATAAACATTTAAGGGGTCTAAGGATCAGATTAATTGATTTGAGTGGATCTGTTGAGCTTTACAGCAACTGGGGATGTGGTGTTTTGGCTCCAGTGACTCCAGTGCAACTGCTCACAACAGCTGAGTTCCATTGATTCCAGTGGAAGTGGAACTACACTGATTAATACATTTTGGCCTCATGGACTTCAGTGGAGATTGTGGACATTGGATGTTAATTTATTCATGATCACAAGTTTTCATCAGTGTGTCAGCTATGATCTTTTAGATCTTTTCATATGACTAGTTAATAGTATATATACACATGTCCACCTGACGTGTATCCTACCGAAAAGTCACATGGCACCACAAGCCACAAGAGTAGGGAGCTGGACTGGTACCTTGTCCATTCTGGGATAACATTTTATCCCAGGGGTTCTCAACCCCTGGCCCATGGACCTTTTTTAAAATGGCCTGCGCAGGGCTCCCTGGCTGCTGGCTAGGAGCGGGTCCCAACACGCAGCTGAGAGGCCGGCTGTGGCCACCCGCCTCCTCCCTGCTTCCGGTCAGGGCTCCAGGAGCTGCGGGCAGAGCTGCATCAGGCAGATGTGGCTGGGAGGCGTGGGGTGAAGGAGAGGCCGTGGGCTGGCTCGGCAAGCCACGGCACGGCTGGGGAACGTGCTTTGGGGGCGGGGGGCCAGGCGCAGCTGTGGGCATGCTGGCTGCTGGGGGCAGGGGCCGCAGGCTGGCATTGTCGCGGGGGGTGGGTAGCAGTCGAATTTACATATAAATTCCAGTTCTGCAGTTTCTCTTTGAAGATGTGATTTGTTATTCATTTGTTTGTGCACTGCTATCGTGATTAACTGATCCTTAGTTATGTTAATTGAAGGGTGTTTTCACAGCCCTCAATCTCAGCAAGGTCTGTAATTCATCGACTCTTTAGCACCTCTCCAAGGCAGCAAAAGGAAAATGTTTTGGGGAGGGCTATGACTCAGGAACTGGGTCCAGTTACCCCAAATTTGGATCACTAATATTACACTGGTACCCATGAAGCACACTGTGACCGGAGCCTCCTGGGATACCCTCTTGAAAGTGCAAAAATCAGGGCAAGCTGCAAAACCGGGAGCCAAACTCACCAAACACTGATGGTTGGTACTTAAATCAGTCTCTCTATCAGTCAAAATCAGGCTTCTGGTTCCCCGCACTGGGCACCACAAAGTCTGCCCAAAATAGAAACAGCTCCCTTATTTGCAGTCCAGCTCCTCTGGCTCCCACCTAGCCAAATGGTCCCTTAAAAATATAGGTTCTCCTGACCCCAAAGGGCCAGCAACATTACACAGAACAATATAGTTTGGGATCTTACCCAAAATACCACTCTAACAGCCAATCATTTAGAAACTTACAACTAAAGGTTTAATATAAAAAGAAAAGAATCAAAATACAAGAGATGTTAAAGGGTCAAAATGAATCACATAAACACAAATGATTTAGAGTCCATGTAAAGCAGTTTGCAGGTTTGTTTCTCTGGAGTTTGAAGGCTTGTTCCTCTGTTAGACACCCAGCACCTGGGTGGGTCTCAGTCCTTTGTCCAGTCGCAGATGAATAGTTCCAGAGATGAGTGTTGGCTGTAGACTGGGTACTTGAGACCAGATGGAGTCAGGGCTGCTGCCTTTCATCACTTCTGGCTTTCTCCATGCTGTGTGGAGTTCTTTCCAATCAAAATATTGAGTCACATGGGAAAATCCTAGTGTCTCAACAGGTTTCTCCCTGTGCCCATTGTATCCGAGAGCTTCCTTAATGGGCCATTAAGGAAACGATGGCTGTAGACATCTAGTCTAGGGACCATCCCGGAATCACACAGGTCAAAATATAGATACAACAAACATTCCTAACTTCTAATACAGATGCAATTCCTACACAAACCATATAATCATTCCCAGCAAATTCAAACCTTTCTATTGATACCAAACAGGGCATAGTTCCTATGGATTATTGCAATTATGTAAGATTAATAAGAAATAGTATCATAAATGGTCCCCTAAATACGGACAGCGTGATGCACACCAAACTTCAGAGCACTCTGAGTGACCATTCAGATTTCAGAGCGAATTGAAGAGTCTACCCTTAGAATATATAAAATGGAATGGAAGCCATGTAGCCAATTTTTGTATTGGTGCTTATAGATGGCAAAAGGCTTACTTTTTCTTAAGTATAGTTTGGGTTCCCCAAAGTTTTAGTGAATACATTTATCAAATTAAGACTGTTTTGATCTCATCACATAAATGGATTGATCATTAGCCCTGAGCAAAAGAAAAATCCCACTTAGCAATGGATTTGGGAAGGATGTTACCAGCTGAAGTGTAGATATACCAACAGGAGATCAATCGGATGAACATCCAGAGAGCCAGGTCTCTCACCATAACCAGTGCGCAACCCTGCTGTCAGCTGTGGACAAACACTGCAAAAGTGTTGGCAGCACATACATATAGTAAGACAAAATGCATCCTGCACAGAGCTCACAAGGCAGAGAAAGGGAGCAAGGGGAAACTGAGGCACGGGCAGGGAATGTGACTGGTTCAAGAACACGTAGCAGGTCCATGGGAGAGCCAGGAATAGAATGGAACTCTCCTGACTCACACTGATCTGCACACCACAGACGTAAAGTCACATAAACAAATGATAACACAGAAGGACAGATGGATGTTACTAATAAAATACTGCTTCCTGTTCCTAACATGTCTATAGAAACTCTTCTTGTTACCTCTCACATCACTTGCTAGTTGCAACTCCAGTTGTGTTATGGCCCTCCAGATTTCACTCTTACGTTTTCAAGCAGTATTTTTATACTCTTCCCTAATCATCTGTCCATGTCTCCACTTCTTATAAACTTACTTTTTGTGTTTAATCTCACTGAAGATTTCTTTAAAACAAACAAGGAGTCTAGTGGCACTTTAGAAGACTAACAAATTTATCACATGAGCTCTTGTGCAAGAAAATCCCACTTTGTCAGACACTTGAAGTGTCTTCTTCAAGTGTCTGACGAAGTGGGATTTTCTCCCATGAAAGCTCATGCAATAAATATATTTGTTAGTCTTTAAAAGTGCCACCAGACTCCTTGTTTGTTTTGCTGAAATAGACTAGCACGGCTACCCCTTTGGAACTTGAAGACTTCTTTGTTAACCCAAGCAGGTCACCTGCCACATTTTCAATTTTCTCTGCACAACAGGATGATTTATTCTAGCACCATCAATAAGGTCTCCTTAAAATACAGAGACCTCTCTTTGACTCCTTTGTTGCCTCATATTGCCTCCCAAGGAATGCTGCCCATCAGTTCCCTGAGGGAGTCAAAGTCTGCTTTTCTCAAGTTCAGGCTCTGTGTCCTGCTGTTCATCTTGTTGGTTTTATTCAGCTTCTTCATTAGTGACCTGGAGGATGGGTTGTATTTCACACACAGAAATTTTGGTGATGAAACTAGGCTGGGAAAATGGTGGGTACATTGGAGAGTAGGTATAGGATACTGACAAATGCCTAGACAAATTGGAACATTGGATTAAAAGAAATCTGATAAGATTCAAAAACACAAGTGCAAAGTCCTGCACTTAGGATGGAAGAATCCCATTCATTGCCACAGACTGGGGACTGACTGACTAGGCAACAGTTCTGCAGAAAAGAACCTGAGGGTTACAGTGGACAAGAAACTGGATATGAGTGAATAGTGTACCCTTGGGCCAAGAAAGCTGATGACATATTGCGCTGCATTAGTAGGATTATTGCCAGCATATAGAAGGTAATAATTATTTCCCTCTATTCAGCACTCTTTTGGAGTAGTTTGTTTAGTTTTGGGGGCCCCCTTACAGAAAAAATGTTGACATACTGTAAAGAGTATTGGAGAGAGGAACAAAAATTATTAGGGGCTGGAGCACATGACCTATGAGGAGAAGTTGAGAAAACTAATTTAGTCTGCAGAACAGAAAAATAGGGGGTGATTTATAGCAGCCTTCCAACTACCTGCAAGGGGTTCCAGGTAGGATAGAGCTAGGCTGTTCTGAAAGATAGTAGGTGACATAACAAGGAGCAATGGTCTCAAGTTTCAGTGGGGGAGGTCTTGGTTGGATATGAGAAAATAACTTTTTTCACTAGGAGAGTGGTGAAGCACAGGAATGTGTTACTGAGGAAGCTGGTGGGATTTCCATCCTTAAGATTTTTTAAGGCCTGGCTTGACACAGCGCTGGCTTTGATCACTTAGTTGAAATTGGTCCTAGTTTGTGCAGAGGGATGGACTAGATGACCTCCTGTGTTCCCCTGCAACACCTATCTTCTATGATTCTATAACACTTACACTTTTCAAAATGATGAGGATCTTCCAGCTCAGCTCAGACAGGAGTAATTTCACCTATAGATTATACTGAATGATCCGTTCCAAGGTTGATACAGAAAAAGAATAAATTGCTACTTAGCTATTTAGTACAACGGTTGTGTATCATCTGGAGACACCAACTGATTGTGGCACTTAACCCGGCCAGAACAAGAGATCTTGAATATTGTATGCAGATTTGGCCACCTCATCTCAGAAGAGATGTACTGGAATTGGAAAAGGAACAGAAAGTAGCAACTAAAATGTTTAGGGATATGGAAAAGATTGTATATGTGGAGAGATTAATAAAATTGGGACTTTTCAACTGGGGAAAAATACAACTAAAGGGGGATATGATAGAGGTCTATAGACTTATCTAAGGTGTGGAGACATTGAATAAGGAAGTCTTATTTAACCCTTCACGTAACGCAAGAACCAGGGGTCACCAAGTAAAATCAACAAGCAGCAGCTTTTAAACAAATAAAAATTAAGTATTTCTTCATGTGTTACACAATCAACCTCTAGAACTAATTGTCAGGGGATATTGTGAAGTCCAAAACTATCATGGATTCAAAAAAGAATTACATAAATTCTTAGAGGTCCACCAATGGCTATTAAGCAAGAGGGTCAAAGATAGAACCCCATGCTCTCACAATCCATAAGCTACTCTTTGCCAGGATGGATGTGGACCAATTGGAGAGAGTCCAGTAGAGGGCAACAAAAATTATTAGGGGGCTGGAGCACCTACTTTATGAGGAGAGACTGAGGGAACAGGGCTTGTTTAGTTTGCAGAAGAGAAGACTGAGGGAGATTTGAGAGCAGCCTTCAACTACTTTAAGGTGGATTGCAGGAAGGATGAAGCTAGGCTGTTGTCAGTGGTGGCAAATGACAGAACAAGAAGCAGGGGTCTCTAGTCGCAGTGGGGGAGGCATAGGTTAGATCTTAGGAAAAATCTTTTTCACTAGGAAGGTGGCGAAGCACTGGAATGGGTTATCTAGGGAAGTACTGGGATTTCCATCCTTAGAGGTTTACAAAGCTCTGGCTGGGATGATTTTGTTGTGGTTGGTCTTGCTTTGAGCAGGAGGTTGGACTAGATGAGTTCCTGACATCCCTTCCCATCCTAATCTTCTACAATTCTATGATAGGGGACAGATCACTCAATGATTGACCTGTTCTATTTCTTCCCTCAGAAGCATCTGGAATTGGAGGCTTTTGGGAGACAGGATGCTGGGATAGATGTACCATTGGTCTAACACAGTCTGGCTGGTCTTATATTTTTATATACTATTCAGAGGGTCAGACCACAGGATCATAACAATCCTTTTTGGCTTTCAAATCCATGAATCTGTGGACTTTTCCCCATGGGTCTCTGCTGCTAAGCTGTGCAGGTCTTGAAGGAGTGAATCCCAAAAGCTATTATGAAATACACATAGATAAATCACCTTCCTTCAACATCAGTCCTTGAATGCCAGGGATGTTCAGACAGCCACACACAGCTCATCTATAGAGAGCAGTGGTTATGAATCTAGTTCTGTCAGGTCAGTCTGAGAGTGAGGGATGAGAGGACTCAGAAGATTGTGCCTTTCACTTTTAGGTATCACTACATAGTCAGACAGATAGATGGATAATGATGAAAGAATCACGGCACTGGAGTGAATGCATTTCATATTAGGAAAATATTCTCAGGAACCAGCACTGTAAGTTTCCTCATTTCATTTAATATGTTGGAAGATTAACATGCAGAAGATGTTTCAGAAAAGAAATAGGAATTACAATCCAAACTCTTTTATAAATGTTTTCTACCAGTTTATTCATCTGCAACTGGTCCAAAAATAATTTTAAAAATAAATGTGAAATGTGAAAATGCATCTGACTACTGGTCTGATTGTCAGCAGTGAAAAGCAGATACTGCTCCTAGTCAATGACAGTGGTAATTGCTGGAAAAATCTATCATTCACCTTATGGAATATCACTGAGAGAGAATCAGGGTTCTCTCTGTCACTCAAATTTTGACCATTGCCTTTCTATTTCTCTCCACAGGCAGGACAAAACATACTGGGAAAAAATGTCCAACCTCACCATTGTGACTGAGTTCCTTCTCCTGGGATTCTCTGATGTTTGGGAGATGCAGGTTTTGCACTTTGTGGGTTTTCTAATGATTTATCTGGCATCTCTGATGGGGAACCTTCTCATCATCACAGCAATAGCCCTCGACCACCACCTTCGCAGCCCCATGTATTTCTTCCTGATGAATCTGTCCATCATAGACCTCGGCTCCATCTCTGTCACCATCCCCAAATCCATGTTCAATTCCCTCAGGAACACTAAGTCAATTTCTTATGCTGGATGTGTAACACAAGTCTTTCTCTTCACCTTCTTTATTACAGGAGATCTTGCAATATTGACCATAATGTCATACGACCGATACATCGCCATCTGCCAACCACTGCATTATGAGAGAATGATGAACAGGAGGGCTTGTGTCCAAATGGCAGCTGGCGCCTGGATCAGTGGTATTCTAAATTCTGCTCTGCACACTGGAAACACTTTTGCTGTATCCTTCTGTGGAGGAAACATGGTGGATCAGTTCTTTTGTGAAATCCCCCAGCTACTCAAGCTGGCCTGTTCAGACTCCTACCTCAGTGAGATTGGGGCTCTCACCTTTATTGTGTGCTTAGGCCTAAGCTGTTTTGTTTTTATAATTGTGTCGTATGTTCAAATCTTCAAAACAGTGCTGAGGATACCATCTGAGCAGGGCCGCCATAAAGCCTTCTCCACCTGCGTTCCCCACCTCATTGTGGTCTCCTTATTTATTTGCACTGGGATCTTTGCCTACCTGAAACCAACCTCCAGCTCTCCACCAGGTCTGGACCTCATAGTGGCTGTTCTGTATTCTGTGGTGCCTCCAGTGATGAATCCCATCATCTACAGTATGAGGAACAAAGAGATTAAAGCTGCCTTGAGGAAACTCATTGGCTGGAGGTTATTCACCGAGAATGAAATGTCAGTCTTTCTCCCTGGACCATGATTTCATTCTATTTGTTTTGAGATATAAACAACTGAGGAAAAAAGTTTCTTCATAAGAACATAGTGTTCAAACTTCTTTATAGACTAGTAAAAATTGAGACTGCCTCGTCCAAACTCAGTGCCCTTATTACAGGGCTATACCAGTGTAAACCAGAACAGACCCTGTCTCTCCACATACACATCTCTCTGCCTATCTTAGAGATTTATGCTGTCACTGTTATCATGCTAGCAGAGATGCTTGCAGGTAAAATCAGTAGCTAAAGCAGATTTCTTAGTAGACTTCATGGAGTACCTTCCTTTCTTACTTCAGGATAAAAAAAAACTACATGGGGTACGAGATGCTTTTTTTGTTTGGTTAGTTGCCTCTTCCTATGTTTTGTCTTGTTTATTCATTTCTTTGCTGATATGTTTCCTCTTTCTAGATTTGTTTTGCTTTGGGAAGGTTGGAGTATGGTTGATTAAATGGCTGTGTCTTTCTCTTTTTCTTTCTTTCTTTGGTCAGAGAGAACAGAAGATTTGCTTTGCACAAGAATGAATGAGCAGAAAAGACTATGGATTTTTTTCTCATTACAAGAAGTGATTTGACCTCACCTTCCTCTATATGCTATTCCCTAATGTTTGAATCTTAAAAACTGCTTTGATTTGCTGTTACAGTCTGACCTGATCCTATGATTTACACTTCCCTGCATTTATTTTCTGCCCATTCTGTAAGTTTCCCATCTTCAAAGTGTCTGACAAAGTGGGATTTTCTCCATAAAAGCTCATGAGGTAAAAAAAAATGTTAGTCTTTATAAGTGCCACAGGACTCCTCCTTTGTTGAGCAGAAAAATAGTTTCTGTAAGTGTCAGGAGGGCTGCATTCCTGTGTAGGTGATTATTTTAATGCAGCTGGATTTGATCATGTAATTAGTGGTTTCTTAGTGCATCTAGAACCTTGAAGAGGCATATTTTAAAATGTGTATCTAAATAAATAAATAAAAATATTGCAACAATCTTGCTATGATTTAAAGGAATTTGTGAAGAAAAAAGTATTGCCTTGTTTCCTATTGATAATCTGTCCATTGAGATGTTTGGTGTGATGGTGTGATTCAATATTTTCTTGGGTTTTTTGTTGTTGTTTGTTTGTTTCCTAGTTTGTTTTTCTATTGCTTTGTTGTTCCTCCTTTGGTTAATTTTTGGGGGGTGGAGTGGGGAAGGCTGTTTGTTCACACAGATCAGAACCAGTCAACTCCAAAAGAGAGGAACTGCAAACTGAAAAACCAGTTAGACTTGTTGGAAAACTACAGCTGGTGCATAGAGGGTTGTAGCCCGGGACCCATTTTTGAGATGGGGAGAACGACATGAGTGAACCCTAAGCAAAGGGCAGGCATAAGACCAAGAAGTGAAGGGTGCCCTAAAAGATACCAGGAAGAGGGCAGAGATGCAGCTAGCCCTGTAATTAAAACATTTGGGATTTACACCTTCACATTAAAGGGAGCTGGATTTGACCAATGGCCACCCATCCACAAAAGGTTCTGAATGTGACTAAAGTGCTCTGGATCACAGAAGTTGGTTGTCATTGTTGTTGTTATATTAATGATTAATAATTGATATTATAATATAATATTTGGGCATGGGAATATGTTCTAAATCTATGATAGATAAAAGCAAAGCTGTTTTGACTGGTTATATTTTAACATGTTCTGTTTCCCTTTCCTATTCGGATACACTGAAGCTTTATGAACAAGTTTCCTTAAACCGAAGCGGCAGACCCTCGCCTAATCTAAATAATCAGTGCTTCTTGTCCAGACCCAGTGATGATTAATTTAAAACTCAACCCCTTTGAATATTCTGAACTAAGTCACTGATCTGGAAAAACCCTTAAATGAGGGAAAACTATGACAAGACTCTATCCAGATAAATAACCTTGGAAGTATGTGGGATCCTCTCCCCCTTTGTTCCTTCCCCTTTTTTCCCAGCATCATTCTCTTTACCTTCCTTTGCTTCTCTCCTGCCTTTCCTCATTCTATCTGGAAAATCTTCCAATTTGCAGTTCCTGCAGTCTTAATGTTAGTTAATCAGTGGCTGTTTAACATAGGGTTACATGGGAGACACATTGGGTATATTAATAACACTGCAACGTAAGCCCAGATTCAATGGAACTAGACTCAGCAGATCTTGGGTTTGTGAACACAGGGACTGAGTGTCTACACTGACTGTGGATACTTACCTGCAAATTTTTGAACTCGGGCCTCAACCCAGAACTCCAGCACGCAATCTACCCAGCCATATTCCAAACTTTCCAACTCCCTCTCAATATATGGTTGCTCTAGCCCTTTGTTCATGGTGCAATGTGGGAAAACCTGACCATATGCCCTGTCACAGGAAGTTGGAGCAGCCAGCACTCTCCGTGCCATCATGTTGGTCTGTGTGCTCCCAGCAACTGAAACCAGAAACATGAAGGAGCTGTTGTTTGTAGAACTTTGCGCACTTGGGCTTTCATTCCTGTGTCAGGAAAAAGGCAGAGATTCTGTAAGCTGCTAACAGATGTTTTGGCATCATTTTCTGTACCACTGAGGGCCCCTGACAGAGCTCATGGTGGAGCAAGAGGAGAACACAGACGTGGCAGAATCAAAGATGACCCTTGGTACAGGCGCTGATGCTAACCAGACTGGTACTTCATGAACAGGCCACAAGCAAATACTGATAGGAACACCTGATCAAGCTGAACTGGGATGACCAGCAGCTATTTCAGAACTTATGCATGAGGAAAGCTACATTTCTGAAGCTCTGTGAGCACCTTGTTCTGACCCTCCAGTGTACAGGCTCATGCATGAGGCTGGTTGTGATGGTCCAGAAGCAGATGACTATAACTGTCTGGAAGCTGGTGACCCCAGACTGCTACATGTCCATTGCCAACCCATGCTCTACTAGAACAGTGGTGGGTAAAGTCGTACAGCCCTAGGATGTGATGAAACTATTAGTGCAGCAGATTCCTCAGATCTCCCGTGTGTTACCTTGCTAGATTCTGATGTCACTAGGACGCCATCCCAACTGCCTTCCTCACTTCACTGTGGTCTCCTTGCTTTTTTTTGCACTGGCTTGTAAGAGACCTCTCGAGACCATCTAGTCCTATTGTCTTTTTGAAGACAATTGATAATGGCTCAGACGTCTCCTCGTCAGCTGTTTGAGTATTCTAGGATGTATTTCATAAGCCTTGATGACATAAAGACATCTCACTTTTCTAAGTAATTTTTAGCTTGTTCTCTCCCACCTGGACTAGATGACCTTCTGAAGCACCTTACATACCTAATCTATAATTCTCTGGCTATGTCTACACTGGCAAATTAAGTTGACTTAAATTAAGTCGTGTCCACACTAGGCTTTCTTTAAGTTGACTTAAGAAATTCCTAAAGTCAACTTAATGAACGCTTAAGTCGACTTAATAAGAACCACCTATTAAGTTGACTGAAGCCTGCTTAGGTCGACCTAACCCTTCTTTAGGTTGACCTAAGCCCAGCGTGGACGTTTAAGTTCACTTTGTTAAGTCAACCTAAAGGCAGTTAGGTCAATTTAATGAAGTGGACTTAGTCCACATCCATGGACAGCACTTTGTTAAGTCAACTTCATAAGGTCGATTTTAAGTCGACTTAAAGTTGACCTTATTAAGTCAACTTAACAAAGTCGACCTAACTTTTTGTAATGTAGACATAGCCTATGACCTTGAAAGACA
>VOCT01082729.1:0-14788 GCA_007922175.1 Pelusios castaneus | reverse complement strand
GGAGAGTCACAGGGAGAATGCCCGGTCTCAGGTGAAAGGGACCTGGCGTTCTCCCCGTGGCTGCCCTCTCCCCTCCCCATCCCCTGCTTGGCGCCCAGCATCCGTGGTGAAAACTCCCTGTCCCCTTGATCTGGGGCTTGGCCGTTCTCGCCGTGGCTGCTGGGTGGCGAGCA
Organism: Pelusios castaneus; assembly: GCA_007922175.1. Lineage (NCBI taxonomy): Eukaryota > Metazoa > Chordata > Testudines > Pelomedusidae > Pelusios > Pelusios castaneus. The sequence continues at coordinate 14,615 of VOCT01082729.1, read as the reverse complement.
TGCGCTGGGAGAGGGCAAGCAATCACGGCTTGGACAGCTGCAGCGAGAATGGCCGGCCCCAGTTCAACAAGACCGGGTGTTCTCCCCGCGAAGGCTGGGCTCCCAGCAGGGGATGGGGAGGCAGGCAGCAGCCACGGTGAGAATTCCAGGTCCCCTTGAGCTGGGACCAGGCGTTCCCCCCGCGGCTGTCCGCCCTCCCCCAGCCTATGCTCAGCACGCAGCAGCTGCAGCGAGAATGCCCGATCCCCTTGAGCGGGGCTGGCTGTTCTTGTTGCAGCTGCTGGGTGGCGAGCATGGGCTGGGGGAAGACGAGCAGACACAGCTGGGACAGCCACGGCGAGAATGGCCGGCCCCGGCAGAAGGGGACCCAGCATTCTCACCACGGCTCCTGGGTGCCGAGCAGGGGATGGAGAGAGCAGAAAGCAGCCCTCCCCCACCTATGCTTGGTGCCAGCAGTGAGAACACCCTGTCTCCTTGAGCTGGGGTTGGGCGTTCTCACTGTGGCTGCCTGGCTTCCCGCGCTCTGATCTGGGAAGCCGAGGCTGTGGCTTCCCACCCTCCCCCATCCCTCTGATAGAGAACTACACCTGCAACAATCTGATACATATACAAGAGCTTTAATGGGTATTCAACAATGGACACATAGACAAAGGCTTTAACAGGAATCCAACAATCTGATACATGCAGCTGCCCAGCCTCCTTAAGTCAGGGCCAGGCATTTTGGGTGCAGTATCCCAGCCCATGGATCAGGGTCCGGTGTGCTGGCTGTGGGTGGCTGAGCCCAGCTCAACACTTGAGGCCCCCATGGTGTCTGCAGCAGCTGGCGCTGGAGCATGGCTGGGGTGACGTGAAGGGGTGGGGGGAGAGAAAAGGCAAGTCAGAGTGAAGAGAAGCTGGTGCTGGAGCTCCTCCCTCTCTCATGCCTCCACACACTGTGCACGCCCCCACAGGGCTGGAGGGCAATGTTCCCTCTAAGGTTTGGTGGCTTGTGTGCAAAATTTTCAACCTTTGTGCAGAATTTTCTCTGAATAAAATTTTTGTGCAAACTCACACGACAGAAATGATTGAAAAATACAGAACAATGACAAATTAATAAAAGTTATTTTACATTGTTTTTATTAATCATTCAAATATATTTTATGTTTAAATGACATTATGTCTCATCAATTTTTCAGTACTGTTCGTCTGCCTTTGTCGGTTTTCCAAAATGAATAAACAGTGTCCAGGTTAACAGTCTGCCCTGAAGCTAAATAAAGCTTAATCCTCATCAGATTGTCCAGATGGCTGACTTCTAAACGATTTCTAGTCTTTGTCTTTATTTGATTCATTAGACTGAATCCTCTCTCACAATCAGCACTTCATGCCTGGAAAGTTGCACAAATGTCTAGAAGGAGTGATAGTTCACAGAGCTGTTCCTGCTGCAGAGTGTAGGAAACCATGTCTTCGAAATTCTTCATTGCACCTGTTTTCATCTTCTCACTAAGAGTTAATTTAAAGTCCACATACTGATTAAGCAGATCTTTCTTAAAAGTTTCTACTGTCTTGTTCAGCAGTGTGCTATATCTTGCTGCTAGTATATCAAGCTGCTGATGTCCAAATGAGAAATCATTCATACTCTGTAAAGTTGAAAAGAAATCCCTATCGAAAACAGACCATTCCTTTAGCTCATCCTTAGGAAACCTGCAGTCAAAATGGTTACATATTCCTTCAACAAATTGAATTTCTGCTCTAGTGTCTACAGGAGATGGAAATGATGCCATCAGAACTTGGACCTCTTCTGAAAAATGAACAATTTCGCCAAGGTACTGGGATCGAAGTTTCACAATTCTGGCTTTAGTGAACTGGAAAGCCTCTATTGTGGTTAGTGTACTTCGCTGAAGCAGTCGACACAATTCTGCCAGTTCCCCTAACACATCATTCAATATAGCGATTGAAACATGATATTCTGGTTTTTTCAGTTTGTCTAAACAGTATTTGTGAATTGGGTCATTGTTCTCTGCAACCTGTTCTTGACAATATTCCATCAGCATGGCATAATTCCTCAACAAGGCTCGTATAGCAAAATGTCTAGAAAGCCACCTTACTTCATTCAGTGGCCTGAATGAAACAGACTCACAATCTGCAGCTTGACATATATCCCCAGACTTTGACTTCTTCACAGATGACCGACTAAAAAGTGTATAGACTGTTCTTAGTAGGGTTTCAATGTCTTTCATTAAAGGTACATGCTTCCATGCATCATCAAGTCCTAAGTCTTCTCTATGTGCCACACGGTGCTGTTCCAACAGATCTGGAATAGACTGACGCAGTACTGCAGCCACACCATTACGCTTTCCTAGCATAACTGAAGCACCGTCTGAGGTAAACATAACCATTTTGCTCAAATCTAAGTTGTTATCAGCATAGAACTGTTTAATTGCTGAAACAATAGCAGAACTGTCACACGCTGACAATTTCAGAATTCCTGCAAACATGGTACGATGAGAGAACTCTTCTACTTTTCTGAATTTAACATAAAGAATTAACATTTTGTTTACAGAGATATCGGTGCTCTCATCAACTATTAGCGTATGGAACAATGAACTCCGCCAATCATTTAACATTTCCCGATGAATAACAGAATTTATGCATTCAACAAATTCGAATGCATAATTTTTACTTCTCCAGTTTTCAGGAATTTTAACATATTCCCCAACATGATGGTGTATCTCTTGAACCGATAGCAATGATAAATTTAGTTTTATTGCAAGGAGGACGTTATTGATTAAAATTTTTACTTCAGCAGCAGTAGACAATTTCCTCTCAGACATCTCAGCTCTATTTTCTCTATCTTCGCGTGTCTCACTTAACAAAGTTTTAATAATTCCTCGGCGCTGATTACGTAAATTATTGACAGCAGTTATGTGACTTCTTTGAATTAAATGACGTTTTAAGTAGTCCAGTTTCCATTCATCCCATTTTTTGCCTGAAGCCCATTCGCTGTTCGCACGGACCTGCTGGCAGATGGTGCATAATACTTCGCCGTTCTCATGATACTGGAAAATAGCTCCTAGACGTACGTGTTGCTTTCCGGACACGTGGCATTTCAGTTTCAATAAGCTCATGCAGCCATTCTTCCTTAAATCTAAAGCAGACCTTTTTCTGTGTTGGTCCTTTGCTTTCGCTGCTTTCAAACATGTGCTTCGACATCTTGAAGTCAGTGGGGCGTACTAGCACCAGAAGTCCTCCTGTGTGTTTACTGGATCAGAAACGAAGCCCAGAATCAGTTATGGCTATTTAATATATACTGTACAGTGTCTAATCCAAGATATTCTGAGATCATACACAAGGGGGATTATAGGAGGACTTCCAGAAAGGAGAGTGCATGGCATTAGAGGAAAAAGTGCAAGATGGAATTGCTGCCCTAAATGGTTTTCACAGCCTCAAGTGCCTGACCAAATCTTGTAGGTTCACATATTAATGTGTGAGAATGTTGATAAACAGCAAACATGTGCATAATACAAGATAGGTCATATAGTAGCTTCTTAGGGAATGTCTCAAGAAGGGTTTGTGTTTAAAAAAATTATTCTCAAAGCTCATTTAAACTTAGAAAAGTTTTCGAAAACAAGTACATTACACCTTCTCAGGTTGCAGGCATAAATGATTTTTTTAAATTACATCCTAGAAAAAAGTTTGAAAACCAATGGTTTGAATGAACATTGACTTTAGTGGAGCTGTGGACCTACCCCTATTTACATGAGCTACTGATCTGGCCCCAGTTCCAAGAACCTAAATAAAGTTCTACTTCTGCGGGGGGCAGAGGAGTACAGGGGCAAGCATATGGCAGAGTGGCCAAATTGGGGGTGGCTGAGTGCACTGGCCAGCACACAGCAGACTGGCCAGATCAGGGCATGCTGCTGTCGGCCATCGCGCTCCCCCTGCCCCAGCCCCCAAACCGGTCAGTCTGCCGCGGGCTGGGCTGGGCTGCCGGCGAGCGTGCTGAGCTTTCTGCAGCGCGGCTGCATCAGTGGCGGCTGAGTGCACTGGCCAGCACACAGCAGACTGGCCGGATCGGGGCGGGGGGAGCGCGGTGGCCAGCAATAGCAGCATGCCAGGTGAAGGCTGAGGGTGCTGGAGGGAGGCGATGAGGGGATCCCCTTGAGCCAGGTACCACTTACGTCCCTGTCCGCCGCACCTCAACGCTGCAGGGGAGCACGGCGGTCAGGGAGCTAGAGGAGGGCGGCTGCTGTGCTGGCTCCTGTCTGGCGGCGGGAGAGATCAATCAGTGGCAGTGCCTCTGGCCAGTGGGGGCTGGGCCTGGAGCCTGGGAGTGCGCGGGCCAGGAAAATACATGCGCGGGGGGTGCGACGGCCGCTGCGCGGCCGCGCTCCCGCGCATCTTAGAGGGGACACTGCTGGAGGGACCCCAGTGCTACCCCTCAGCTGCCGTAGGCTGGGGGTATTTGTAGGGGCTCTCAGGTCCCCTGGCCTTGCTGCTGAGCGGCAGGGGAGTTGGAACTGGGGCCTAACCCCAGCTCGTGTTTCACCTAGCTGCAGCCCTGGTAAGAGCTCTTAATGTGTTCCAAAATCTCCTCTGTTTTCAGCATCCTCCCCAAAATCTCTACTTCTGCTTGATGCATCGCATGAGTGTTCTAGTTTAGACAAAGGTGTTTCATTGTGTGTCCAACAAAGATTAGCAGCAATAAAAACTGGCATTCAGTTCCAAATTAAACTGAAATTATATGAAGGGTCAGATGGCTTCAAAAAAGAGGAAAATTGAGGCTGAAAGACGAGAATTCAGAAGAGATGGATTGAATTGTTGGCATTTATACCCACGTCGGCTGGGTTCCCGTCATGTTTAATTTGCAATGAAAAAGTGGCTAACAACAAAAAGTCGAATCTCGAGAGGCATTTTGCACACAGACATGCTTTAGTCGCTGAGAAGTTTCCAGCTGGAGATTTCAGGAAGAGGGCGATTGAGGAGCTACTGCACAAAGCGAAGCAGAGCAAGAACAGCTTCTCACAATGGATGAATGCATCAAATAGCACTACTGCTGCTAGCTTCGCGATAACCCAAGTGATTGTGAAACACGGACATCCGTTCACAGACGGTGATTATATAAAGGAATGCTTCATGGTAGGGTTCCCAAAACAAAAAAGAAGTCATTCAGAAATGTAAGATATGCCGTTTTCTGCAAAGACAGTTATCATTCGAAATGGCCACAGACATTAGCAGTCAGCAGATCAGAGACATAAACTCAGTTCCAGGCTTCTCAATTGCGTGTGATGAATCATGTGATATTGATGACATAGCACAGGTTGCCCTCCTCTGCAGGTGTGTGAATTCAGAGGGTCCCGAACAGGAGCTCATTGAACTATTGCCACTTAAAGGCCAGACACGAGGAGACAATATTTTTACAGCAATTGTAGATTCTCTGAAGGCCAAAGAAATCAATACAAGCCACATGGTCTCTGTGGCGACCGATGGGGTGCCGAGTATGAGAGGGGCACATAAGGGGATTATGACTCTGCTGCCGAAAATGTCGGATCAAAAGGTGAGACCAATTCACTGTATAATCCACCAAGAGGCCCTTTGCACACAAACATTTCCACCTGAGATCATGGAAGTGATGACCCTATTAGTGAAACTTGTCAACAAAATAATGGCAAAAGAATGGAACCATCAACAGTTCTGTGATCTTCTGGAAGAGGTGAACTCTCAATATTCCGACCTACTTTATACAATCAGGTACGTTAGCTATCAAGGGGAAAGGTGCTGACGCGATTTGCTGTCTGTCTTGAAGAAGTGAAGGTGTCCTTGCGTCAAAAAGGCCAAGAATACACGGAACTTGAAGATCCTCTGTGGCTGCAGAACTTTTACTTCCTGGTTGACATCACCTCACATTTAAATGACCTCACCAGAAAGCTGCAAGGAAGGGGAAACACGGCTATCTCAGTTTTGGAAGAAGTGCTGTCATTTGAGGAAAAACTAACTCTGTTTGTGAGAGACCTGGAAACTTGCTTGCTGGATCATTTCCCATCTCTGAAACAATTCAAAGAGCAGAACAATGAGCTTGACAATAAGAATCTCAGAGATGTGATTCTAAACATGCAACGATTGTTTGCTGTGCGATTTCAGGAGTTCGGAGAGGAGAGGGCAACTTTAAAGGTTATTTTGAACCCCCTTAATGCTGACATGTCTTCACTTAACTTTTCTGCTTTTGTGGGTGTGAAGCAACCAGTTTTTGAGCTGGAATTGGCTGATCTGCAGACCAAGGAGTTGTGGACTTCAAAATTCAGTGGCTTAAAGACAGACATTGAAAATCTAGAAAGACAAAAGTCTACCTTGGCTCTAAAACACAGGTGGAAAGAAATGCACGAACTCCGCAAAAAGCTTGTGTTTGATGTGTGGAATTCCTTACCAGACAGTTACAGCAACCTGAAGAGATATGCATTTGGCATTCTTTCCATTTTTGGATCACCATACCTATGTGAACAAGTGTTCTCAAGCATGAATTACATCAACAGCAAACTCTGAAGCTGACTTAATAATGAGAGTTTACAGTCCTGCTTGAAAATGAAAACAACATCATATAGGCCTCATATTCAACAGCTCTTCAAAGAGACTCTTAAACAGATATCACACTGAATTGGTAAGCTGACTGGAAATTCTTAAGGATTTTTTAAAATAAGTGTACCAAAGATGTTATACAGAGAACCACCCTCCCCCCTTCGCCCCCCAACCCCAGTTCCATTGGTGTGAATTCATGTTCACAAAAAATAGTTTTTTAGAATGAATACTTAATTATTCCTATCTGTACTGAACATATTTCCAGGCATATTGATGTGATTGCTGACGTCCTAAGAGGGAGGGACTCACGCTAGAGAGAGGGGGAGAGAGGAAGCATCGTTCAATGGAGGATGGAGTCATTAAAACACATTATCCACCATTAAAATGTTTATATGGAAATTGTTTATTAACATCATTAAACATCGTTTTTTGTTGTTAAAAATCAATATTCATCTCTGTTGTATTATTCAGTTTCTTAACTAGGCATCTACCCATTGCGGCTCTCAAAACACTTGGTTATTGAAGGACTTTTTAAAAATGGCGCTTCTTATCTTTTCGGTTGCTGACCCCTGCCCTAAGATGTTCTCATGGCTGCGAGCTATCTGCCCTGGTTTCCAGCACCTCCCCATATACTTATCACCTACTGCATTGTCTAAAGCAGGGCTGGGCAAACTTTCTGGGTTCTGGGTTGCTTCTGTTGTAGGGCAAGCTACATGGTCTAGCGGGGGGCAGGAGTGGGGGAAGAGACAGAGCTTATAAAATAATGAAATAGTTGGTAATAAATAAGTAAACTAAACAAAGCAAAGAACTAAAATCAAATAAATAAATAAAATAATAACTTTATAAAACTAAAGAATAGAAAAATGAGGTAAAAGGAAATGAAGGAAGTAAATAATAAAGGAGAAATAAGCTAAAGGAAATATTTTTTTGCTAAAATAATCTAAAAGAAAAATAAAGATAGAAAGAGGGGTGGAGCCAGCAGGGAGGAGTGGCCACCGTGCTCCAGTCAGGACGCCACTGGGCCCTGTGGGGAGTGGCTGCTGTGCGCGGCCTAGGGTATGGTGCCGCTGGGCCCGCATGGGACCGGGAGGGTGGAGCAGCAGCCGCGCTTTGGGCCGCCAGCCAGATCCAGCTGGTGGGCTGGATGAAAGGCCTCAAGCTGTCTTTTCTCTTCCTATGATTTAAGCCCCATCCCTGAGATGATCTAACCTGATTTTACAGGTCTCCAGTGATGGAGATTCCACAACCTCCCTGGGCAACTTATTCCAGCTCTTAAGTGCCCTGACCGCTAGGAAGTCTTTCCTAATGTCCAACCTAAACCACTCTTGTGCAGTTTAAGCCACTGCTTCTTTTACCTCGGACGTTTAAAGAGAACAATGATACTCCCGTCTCCTTTCTCACAATTGTTTATCTGCTTGAAAACCAAAAACAAAACAAAACAAAAATAACCCAAGAGCAACAACAAAAAACCCCTCTTGTTCCATCTTAGTCTTCTCTTCTCCTGACTGAAGGAACCCAATTACTTCAATCTTTCCTCATAGGTTGTGTTTTGTAGACCTTTTCTCCCGTTCTGTAGGTTCCCCATCTTCAAGCATGTGAAAAAGTGGGATTTTCTTCCAGGAAAACACATGCGATAAATCAATTTGTTAGTCTTTCAAAGCGCCACCAAACTCCTTGTTTGTTTAATCTTGATAGTTGCTTTTCTTTGTACTTTCTCCAGTTTGTTCACGTTTTTCTGAAATGTGGTGCCCAGAACAGGACACGGTGCTCCAGTTGAGGCCTAATCAGCAGGGATAGAGCAGACGATTTCCTTCTGATGTCTTGCTGAGAACACTCCTGCTAAAATGTTCCAGATGATATTGGCTTTTTTGGCAAGAGTGTTACCTTGTGGACTCTTCTTTGGCTTGTGATCCTCCCTCTGACCCCCAGCCCTTTCTTCAGTACTCCTTCCTAGAGAGTCCTTTTCCATTTGTAGCTGTGCAACTGCTTGTTTCTGCCTAAGTGGACGAGTGTCTTGTAGCAGCTCCTTGCTTGGACTCTCATCGATGGGCTCTCGTGCTCTGAGCTCTGCGGAGGAGCTGCCGGGCCCTCCCTCCCCTGCCCCCTTTGCATCACATGGCCGGGGCTGGAGATAAGGAGGGAAATTTAAAACTCTCCCTCTCTTGCCCAGGCAGTGCGGGTGGTGTGCGGAGGCAGCTGAGCTGTGGCTGTGGTGGGGGAATGAGGTGGGGCCAGGCCCCAATGAGCAAAGGTGGCTTGGCCCGGTGGCAGGTGCCTGCCCTGCTGGTCCTGGCTGCCTGACAATGACCCCCAGCTGAGCAGGTGATGGGAGGAGATAAGAATTGACCTGGAGTTACTGGAATGGACTGCCTGGGAGGGAACGGGAAGGAGTTGCCCCCCAAGGCTTTCAGCTACAGGGGTGAGGCTGAAAAGCTGCCTCCAGCCCCAAAGGAGTCATGGAGGGAAAGGCTGGGGGCTACAACTATTCCTCCAGAAGCCTCCTAGAGCTCAACATGGGGACACCAGCCCAGAAGCATCTAGGGCTTGCAAGTTCCCTGACCTACCTTGATGGGACGGGGGTTTCCCTCAGCTTGACAATGTGCTAAGTAAAGGAGTGGGACTCCTTGGGTGATTGGGGTGGGGCGCAGGCTAAGGGCTGGATGGAACCTGCTCCTGCAACTGCTCTGCTACTACTTGTAGGGTAGAGAGATAACAGCAATGCAGCTCCCTCTCTCCAACCCCCCAGTCCTCTGACAAGTTTATATCCTTCTCAGCGCCCCCATGCTCTCCTAAACCAGAGCAGGGAGCACTTCTCTGTGTGAGCCGGCATTCTCCTGACTCTTCCCATCCACCAAGAATCCCATAGAACTGCACTCCTCTCCGCCGCCCCACTCCCCGCCGCCCAAACCAGAGATTCATCATGCTGTCCTCTCCTGGGGTGCGTCTACACTTAGAAATTAAGTCGATTTAAGCAGGCTTATGTCGACTTAATATACTCCACATCTCCATTTGGCTTTCCTTAATTCAACTTAAGCTGCTCCTTAAGTTGAATTAAGGAAAAACTAGTTTGAATTAATAACACCTCGTTTTAATTTGAACTAGTGTTAAGTCAACTTTCATAATTCGACTTAGCCAGTGTAGATGCCCTAAGCTGACTTGGTTGATCTAGGGTGGGAGGGTGGGGGGTGGACAAGGGAGCTCCGCATGGCTCCGCGGCAGAAGGGAGCCACCGTGGCTCCCTTGTCCCCTGTGGAGCCCCGGCTCCCTTCTCCCCAGACCCGCAACTTCCCTGCCAGAGGAGCCGTGGTCTCGGGGAGAAGGGGTCCCCAGCCAGGGCTCCAGCGGGAGGGGATCCCCCACTGGAAACCTGGCTGGAGAGTCCCAGGGGCTCCCTTCTCCCCAGGACAAACTGCTCATCCCAGAGAGAGTCAGTCCAACACCAGGCTGGTTGTCCCCAAAACCGGTAAGTCACCAGCCTCAATGGTCCTGGGGAGAAAGCCCCACAGTCCCTTCTCCCCGGGACCCATGGGGTCCAGGAAATAAGGGAGAGCGCTCCAGCCGACAGGGGATCCCCGGGGTTTCCCCAGTCAGCTGGAGTGTGAGTGTGGCAATTGCCGGAACCCATGTTCTACCTGACAGGAAACACTGGGGATTCCCTGTCGGCTGGAGGGCTGTGTCTGTAATTGCTGGCACAGCCCTCCAGGTGATAGGTAAACTCCGGAGTTTCCCTATCAGCTGGAGTGCAGTCCCAAAGAAGGGACCATGGGGCTCCTTTCTCCCCGGGAACCCATTGTCCTGGCCAGAAGGGAGCCTGCGCTCCTCCTCCTTTCTCCCCAGGACCAGAGCGGTCCCAGGGAGAAGTGAGCTGGGGGAGCCGGTGGCTGGGACCACTTAGCTTGAAAGAGCTGGGTTTTGTTTAGTTTGGAAAAGAAGAGACTGAGAGGGACCATGATAATAGTACCTAAAAGTAAAAGATAAAAGTACCTAGAAGTTTGTTACAAGGATAGGGAGATAAATTGTTCTCCTTATCTGCCAATGATAGGACAAAAAGCAATGGGCTTACATTACAGCAAAGGAGGTTTAGGGTGGACATTAGGAAAATATTCCTAATGGTCAGGGTGATTATCCACTGAAATAAGTTGCCTAGGTAGATTGTGGAATCTCCATCATTGGAAGTTTTCAAGGGCAGGTTAGACAAACACCTGTCCGGGATGGCTGAAGACGGTCCTTGGTCCTGCCCTGAATTCAGAGGCTTGGACTCGATCACCTTTCCTGGTTTCTTCAAGTTTCTATGATTCTAGGCTTCATGGCTCACTGATGCCGAGTGAGCCCCAAAGTTACATCTTGCCCCTCTGCTGAAGCTGCCAGGAAGTGGGGTGAGCCCCTAGAAATCAGGAGAATGCTGGAATTCTGAAGATCAGGGGCACAACCATGTGGTCCGGGGGTTGACATTATTAGCGTTGTTGTGCGTCTGATGCGGATTGTCTGTTTGGTGGCGTATGTGTCTTCCTCTGTAGCTAATAGTGACGATCGAAAAAACTGACCCGAGCAGAGATTTTGTGGAATGGAAGGTGCCAGGCTAGGCTTTATTACAATGTAGCACAATGGTAAGCGACCCATAGGGGTAGATACACTGACAGCATTCGTGCTCTCAATGCAACAGAAAGGGTCAGCTGATGGCAGGACTCTCCGTCACCCTCTTGGCTGCACCCAAATCTGTCTCTCGGACTCCTACTTTTATACACTGCTCAAAACATTCCCTTAGCCCTTTGGTACCAGAAACTACTGTCTTTGGTGTCCAAAATTACCTTGACTGGTCCACACATCCCTTCCTTAATGCCATCTATTACCTTATTTGGGCTACACACCACTGAACGTTTTCATCCACCAAGCTGTCACGTTTGGCCAAAACCCTTTCTTCTCCATTGGCTTCGGGCCAATCCCACATCTCCTAGCTTTCAGGTCTTTCTCCATTCAGATGAGTTTCGGCTTTACTTCTGGCCAATTTCTGTGTGGTCAACCTGAGTCGTGGTGTCACAGGATGCGCACCCTCCCACCCCCCTAGAATATGATCTATGTAGCTTTCCTGTTCACTTTTGCAATGTAATTTGGTGGTATTTAAAGCATAATATGCTCTGCAAATTCTGTTTGAATATTCGTGACAGACTTTCCATCAGTGGTTCTTAACCATTGTGTCGGGACACGTTACCGTATTGCCACACAGCGGTAAGTTTGCCCCAGAGAGCCGGGGAGATGGCTGGATTTGGCCAGGGGTGGGCGGGCTGGTGTGTCCCGTTGGGTCGTGATATGCTGCCAAGTGTGTCACGACCTGAGAAAGGTTAGAACCAGTGCTTTACATGATCGTTGGCGCGGCATGTTTTCTGCAGCATCATACATGTGTACCTATGTGAAAGATGTCCCCATGTATTTCCCATAGCTTAGGTGGGGCAGACAAGCAGAGCTGTCTTTCCTCACATATGCTGTGAAGAAGTGCATAACAAAGACGATGGAAATGAAGCTGCCTGGCTCAGGTGGGAAGAATGACCTCAGGCTAGGAAAGGGGGGGCCAACCGGGGGTTTGAAAAAAGGAGACACTTAGTACTACTTGGGGCTTTTTGCCACAGAAACTCTGTCTTGAAACATCTCCATCTTAAAGCGACTGTCTAAGGACTGTGCCCTGCCCAGAGACTGGCTGAAAACCACCCCTGGCCAGGCATGTGGGTGAGACTGAAATGGACTACCACAGTAAACTGTAGGTTACGCTGTGTATTTCTGTGTATTTCCTTTTGTGTGGTAATGGTTACCCCCTTGACGGTTTGAGGAATTGATTGTGCATTGATTTGCTATATAGTTACACCAGACCAGATTGCAGGGTGGTTGGAGGAGGGAGGACAGGGAATGTCACACTTGGCAATTTGACCATCTATCCAGCTCAGAGCTGCTGGTTTTCACAAGGCCTCCTCCTTGGCTCCATTTCTACTTCTCCGTTAGACTCCTTATTTTTACTACAGTCCACATGCTGGGGAGTGAAGAAGGAGGTTTGGCCCCTCAGTGGCTGGGCCCGTACAACTTCTCTTTGTAAACCTGAGCAGGTTCTGTGCAGAGCAGGAAAGTCACCGGCTCTGTGAGCCTGCCAGACTCCTTCCCAGCCTCTGAGCTGTGTATAGGAGCGGGAAGAGAGAGAAAGGCTTGAGGGGATAAGAGAGCATCTCCCTACCTGCCCTGAGACAGCGTGTGCACCACGCAGGTTAGAGCCACGTCCTGCTCCTGGGAGCGAGCCAGCAAGGCTATGGCCCTGAGTGCTGGTTTTCTGGCTTTGTGATGAGAGACGGTGTCCAGCCAGATTAAGATCTCTCGCACCACGTCCGTGACCTGGAAGACAGACAGAGCATTGAGGGATGGATTTATCCATGAGATTCCCCCTCCCCATCAGTAAGCCCTAAGAGCAGGCCGTCAAGCAGCCCCTGACCTCAGAGTCCTAGCTTGATTCCTTAGGAAACTCTCAAAAGAGACCCTAACCTGAACCCTAACCCTCACCCGATTCATAGCAGGTGCCGGGGATGGGGCTAGCAGGGAAAAAGGAGCCTGACTGCTGGCCCTTCCCCCCAGCTGAGGAACGGGACCAAGAGGGACAGGAGTCGTAGCATTCATGTGGCTCTTGCGGCCTCAGACCCTCTGTGGGTGGGGCCAGAAGGGGGGAGCAGCCGTGGTGCCGCAGGGCCAGAAGCCCTGCACGCTGCTGTAAATGGGTGCATGTGCCAGCTTTGGCATGCGTGCCGGGGCTTTCCGACCCCTGTTGGGAGAATTAATCCCTCCATCCACAGCTGGTTCTCCTGGTGTATCCCAGAGCCCATCCTGGGTGTGGCAGGCAGTGCTGATACGGTGGGGGCCAGCCAGGTCAGGCCGGCATCTTAACGAGGAAGGAGTTCTGTGGCACTTGGAAAGACTAACAAACTGATTTATCTCATGAACTTTCATGGGCACAATCCCACTTTGCCAGCTGAATGAAATGGAAGATACAGCATGAAGGCTGTAAATATGTAGGTAGAGAGGAGGGTGGGTCACAAGGCTAATTCAAACAGATCTAGAGGGATAGAATGCTAGTAAAAAAAGGAGTTTGGATTGAAACTGTAGAGTGGGGGGCAGGAGCTGAGAAGGGTGATTTAAGGGAAATTACCCTCGAATGACCCAGCTATTGAAGAGCTCTGCTCCAACCCAGTCTGAAGGGATCTAGTTGGTATATGAATTCCAATTCTGCAATCTCATGTTCCAATCTGTTTTTTGGTTTTGTTTTTAACTGAAGCACTCTAACTAGCATATTTATTACACGATGTCCGGGTGGATTGAAAGATTCCCTTCCTGGTTTGGGATGTTACTGTTCTTGATATGTGATTTATGCCTATTGCTTCTTCTGCACAGAGACAGTCCATTTTGGCCTATGTATAAGGCAGGGGGGTATTGTTGGCACATGATGGCATAGATCATGATGGTAGATGAGCAGGGGACTGATCTCTCTTCCCTGGGTTTCCGAGCCCGAGTTCCAGGACAAGCCCAGAAGAGTCCTCATTGCTGGTTTGGGCACCAAAGCGCTAGCCCTGCAACCCCAAGGCCTTAGAACCAGGCGTTCAGACTCGCTGGGGAGGGCTTGAGAACAATGTAGACATACCCTAAAGAGACAGTGCCCCTCCCTAGGATTCATCACTTTTTCCTCTCGCTCTGACAAGGAGCAGGATCTACGACCCTGGATGGATGGAAGGTTGTGCTGAGACAGTCTGTTACCAGGAGCTGGAGTCCTGCACCGATGACGCTGCAGAGGCAGTGCATTGATTCCCCAGTGTGAGCCGTGGGAAAGGGGAGCTCCAGCCAGACTCAGGCCCGTCCTGCAGTAAAGGCTGGGAAGAGGCAGGCCTGCCGAGGAAGCTCAGGCTGAGGGCTCTGTTTGTTTCTAATTCTCAGTGTTAGCGGTAAAGGCAAAGGCCGGGAAGGGAGTGAGCACACACCTTGGTGCCTGTGCAGACTGTATTTGGGGCAGGGCAGAATGTTTCCTACTTGCAGGCCAAGTGACA
>ML688085.1:0-11290 GCA_007922175.1 Pelusios castaneus | reverse complement strand
GAATGCATTTATTTATACACATTACTGAAATGATCCTAAGGTGCACCTCATGCGTCATGAAACTTAACTAGGGAAGGGCATCATTGAAATGCTCCCTGAGTGCCTCCCTTATGCGAGCAGCTTCTCCTTGTGCCACCCTAATACTCCTAGTGGCTGGCTGCTCGAATGCTTCCTCGAGGCGCTGTGCCTCCGTAGCCCACGTAGGGGAAAACTTTTCTCCCCTACTTTCACAAATGTTATGGAGGACACAACATGACGCAATCACGGCAGGGATCTGGTCCTCCGCCAAGTCCAGCCTCCCATACAAACAGCGCCAGCGCCCTTTTAAACGGCCGAAGGCACACTCCACAGTCATTCTGCAGCGGCTCAATCGGTAATTGAACCGCTCCTTGCTGCGATCAAGGTTCCCAGTGTAGGGTTTCATGAGCCATGGCATCAGTGGGTATGCTGGGTCTCCGAGGATGACTATGGGCATCTCCACCTCCCCCACTGTTATTTTTTGATCAGGGAAAAAGGTGCCCCCTTGCAGCTTCCGGTACAGACCAGTGTTCCTGAAAATGCGGGCATCATGCACCTTTCCCGACCACCCAGCATTGATGTCCGTAAAACGCCCCTTGTGATCCACGAGTGCTTGCAGCACCATGGAGAAGTAGCCCTTCCTGTTTATGTACTCCGTCGCGAGATGGTCTGGAGCCAAAATAGGGATGTGTGTGCCGTCTATGGCTCCCCCGCAGTTAGGGAATCCCATGGCAGCAAAGCCGTCCACAATCTCTCGAACATTGCCCAATGTCACTGTCCTCCGTAGCAGGATGCGATTGATGGCTTGGCACACTTGTGAGAGGGCTAATCCGACGGTGGTCCTCCCGACTCCAAACTGGTTTGCAACGGACCGATAGCAGTCGGGAGTCGCCATCTTCCATACAGCAATCGCAACACGCTTCTCCACAGTTAGGGCTGACCTCATGTTGGTGTCTTTCCGTCGCAGGGCAGGGGCCAACTCTGAGCACAGTTCCAGAAAGGTTGCTTTCCGCATTCGAAAGTTCTGTACCCAGTGCTCGTCATCCCACAGCTGCATAACAATGCGATCCCACCACTCGGTGCTCGTCTCTCGCGACCAGAAACGGCGTTGCACCGTGTGCAGATGATCGGTGAAGGAGCTGAGCAACGCGGTGCTGTTGCTCTGCATGGCATCGATCAGCCCCTGCTCCTCGGTGTCCTCATCTGACTCGGAGCTCATTGCGTACTGAGCAACAAGCCGAGATGTATTCAGAATGTTGAAGGCGACAATGGAGATCATAGCAGGATCCATGCTGTCGCTGTAGCGATTGATTGCAAGTGGTGCGTTGCGTCACTGCAATGTTGAAAATAGGCGCGAGTTGCTATTGGCAACGAGGAAGACGCTAGGGGAACACAAAGCACCATGGGAAACTGACACTTTACCCATGGCGCTTTGCGTTCCTTTCCTTCATCCCATGATTCATAGCGCCAACTTAGGGGAAAATGGAACGATGGGATAGGTGCCCAGAAGTCATTGCGCTCAACCGCGATAATGCGTGTAATTTTGTTGCGTTGCAGGGAGCAACGTGTGTACGCGTTGTCCCGCAATAAAGGTCACGTGAGTTTTGTAGCGCGATTGCCTTGTTGCGCTTTAATCTGATCGTGTGTACATAGCCTTGGGGTTAAACAGGGACTATGGATTTTTCTCACATTACAACAAGTGATTTGACCTCCTCCTCCTCTATGTGCAGTTCCCCAGTGTTTTGAATCCTAACATCTATTTTGATTTGCTGTTACAGCCTGACCTGATGCTATGTCATACACTCCCCTGCATTTAATTTCCTCCCACTCTGTAACTTTCCTATCTTCAAAGCGTCTGACGAAGTGGGATTTTCTCCCACGAAAGCTCATGCGATAAATAAATCTGTTAGTCTTTAAAAGTGCCACAAGACTCTGTTGTCTTTCTACAATAGACTAACACGGCTACCCCTTTGGAATTTGACTACACTAGAAAAGTTAAGTCAACTTTATTAAGTTGACTTAATAAGGTCAACTTTAAGTTGACTTAAAGTCGACCTTATTAAGTCGACTTAACAAAAGTTGGCTTAACTTTTCTAGTGTAGACATAGCCCTTTTTCGACCTTATTAAGTCAATTTAACACTTCAAGTCAACTTAATAAGGTGGATTTAGGCACTAATCCCCGACCACACTGGTTTAAGTCAACCTAAAACAAGATGTTATTAAGTTGACTTAACTTTTCCTTAAGTCGACTTAAGGAAATGCTTAAGTCAACTTAAGGAAAACCCAGTGTGAATGCAGAGTAGTTTAAGTCGACTTAAGTCTCCGTCAGTCAACCTAACTTGTAAGTGTAGATGCACCCAAAAAGACTATAGGCTATTTTGGGGTCTCTCTCTCTTTTTTTGACGATCCGAGACCCAGGAAACTTTCCTGATTAAAGCTTCTTCAGACCTAATATGTTACGCAAAAAGCTGAGGTTTCAATGAACTGGCATTTTCTACTGGAAAAAAAACATTGTCTTGAAAATTTTCTAACCATCTTGTGACAGAGAATTGGGAATTGGCAACTGACTGAAGCCATGTTCTCTCAGGTTACTGGTTGCCCAATTAGGCCCCAGGGGAGTGGCTGATTAAGGAGAGGAGTTTCTGATTACCAGTTCAGATTGGGGTTGGGAAGCAAATTAGCTAAGAGCACATTAACAAGGAGACTGGTTAAAAGAGCTCAGCAAGGAAGAGCAACTGGAGAGAAACAGGTGGCTGGCCTAGGACAAATGGAAGTTCTGAAGAGAAACCTTTCCATTCCACCCACACCATTCTGGAAAAGGAATAGTAAAGCTGGGTAACATTGGCTGCATCTACACTTGTAAATTAAGTCGACTTAAGCTTGCTTAAATCGACTTAATTTACCCTGCGTCTACACTACAGTTTGCTTAAGTCGACTTAAGCAGCTTGCTTAAGTCGACTTAAGGAAAATAAAGTTGACTTAATGAAAATTAGGTAGACTTTATTAAACCTAGAATTACTTTGACTTAAGGCTTAATTCGACTTTTAAAGTCGAATTAAGCCAGTGTAGATGTGGGGTAGCGCTACCCCAGGACTACACCAATGCCCTCCCTACTGGGGGGGGCACAGAGGGAGCCTGGCATGCCCCCCAAAGGGCAGAGCAGAGCCCTGTGTGATGTCTGGATTTAAGGAAGCATTTATGATATTATTTTCTATTAATATCTCATAAATGCTATAATCCATAGGAACTATGTCATGTTTGGTATCAATAGAAAGGTAGTAATTTGCTGGGAATGATTATATAGTTTATGTCTAGGAATTCTATTGTGATTAGAAGTTAGGAAAATGGTTGTTATATCTATACTTTAACTTGTGTGATTCTGGGGAAACTCCCCAGACAGGATGTCTACAACCATTGTCTCCTTAATGTTAAGGAAGTTCCCAGGTACAATGGGCCCAGGGAGAAACCTGATGAGCCATTAAGGACACAATAGTTGTAAACATCCTGTCTGAGGTGTTTCCACAGAATCACACAAGTTAAAGTATAGATATAACAACCATATTCCTAACTTCTAATCCAAATACAATTCCTATACATAAACTATATAATCATTCCCAGCAAATTACTACCTTTCTATTGAAACCAAACATGACATAGTTCCTATGGATTATAGCATTTATGAGATATTAATAGAAAATAATATCATAAATGGTTCCCTAAATTCAGACAGCGTCACACCCTGCCCACCCTGCCCCTATGCCCTGCCAGGTTCCCTGTCTCCCTTTGCCCCATTGTACACAAGGGGTGCCCCCCCTGCCACCATGGACCTGCCCAAGGTCCCCCTAACCCCTAGAAGTTGACCTAGGTGTCCAGTATGGACGCTCTAGGTCGACTTTGTAAGTTCCCCCCAAAGTCGACTTTAATTTTATGTGTGGACAGGCTAAGTCGACTTAACTAAGTCGACTTTAAGTCAACTTAGTTAAGTCGATTTAGCTAAAGTTGACTTAAAATTACAAGTGTAGACATCGCCATTGTAAATAACTGTGACTGCACTACTGTGTAAAAGATGGCGGTGTGAAACACTGTATATAAACTGCTTGGTGGTATCAACAAAAGGGAAGAACTTTGGACAGTCTGTATGTGTGAAGCAAAAAACAAAAAGAAGATGGGGGGAGGGGGGAACACATCATGTACCTTATAAACAATCATCTTTCTTGCAAATATACTTCCGTGTACTCTGCTCAGATTCTGGGTTGGTTTTGCTTGTTTTTGTTATCATATTATAAGCAGTACAAATGATAGCCCAGATAATCAAAGTATCAGCTGTACCATATTTATGAATGGCTGTAAATCTAGTTAGTCATACTTTATTGCACATTGTTATATCAACATAAATATTATAAGTCAAATCAATGTTATGGAACTCACGCTGGACTGTGAAGAAATCTTACAGCATTCAACTGTTTTAGATGTGGTGGTTTATTTTTCAGAGGATTTCATACAAGCCGGTTTCAGATATCATCATAGAAGCTGCAGAAGGACCATCATAAATCCTTCTTGCATCAGTTCAGCTTTTTTTGAAATATTGACAGTAAATGGATATCATGCCAATATCCTGAATCAGAATAAATCAACCAGGGCAGAGATATTGAATTGGACTGCCCTGATTTTTCTCATTCAGACTGATGCAAACCAAGAGTAACTCTGTGGGACTCAGATGGAGTTACACTGGTGAAAGAGGAGGCTTAAGCCCATTTGCTTTTTCTCAGCGCTACCATGTAAACTTACTGATTGTCAAGCAGAGAGAGCCCATTTCATATTGTCCTATGACCACATTGCATCACCTACAGTGGAGATATATAGCCATATAGCCTTTCATATTGTTCCTGAAACACACATGGTACAGGAGTCTTGGTGACCTCTCCTTTTGCAGGGCTATAGGGTGCATTGCAAGGGGGTCAAAGGCGGGAGAGCATTAGACAAGGCAGTCTTGTGATCCATCTATTTCCATGGGTCCAAGTTAAGGGAACCTTCAGGAAAGCCTAATCGGGCCCAAACTGGCTCTTGACAGGCCTGGTCAGTAGCCGCACAGTGCTTACTTCCATCTTCTGCCACTATGGTGGTAGATTTGGCTAGTCAGCCCTCTCTCTAGTCTTGTGAACATGATGAGGATAGTGGAATTATAGTGGGACAGAAGTTTCCTTATACCACTATGCAAATCAGGGTAGAGATGAGAAGATCAAGCCCTGCACAGAGGGAGATCCTGCATTCCTGTCTATATGCCAGAAAGCTATTTAAATAGTACCTAATTTCCTGGATACTTTTTTCTAGATCAAAACAACATTGATGTATACCTCAGTTTGTTGAGAATAGGAATGGAAGATGACTTTGGGAGACTGTAGTACATGTAGATAAAACAAAAGTTGGGTATTGGCAAAGGCTGTTTCCTAAAATCCTCAAAATGGACTAGGAGAGGAAATAGAAACGTTAGCGGTACAGCTTGTTAGCAATATAACAGCATTCATGGTTTGCTCTGGCAGATCAAGATCGAACAAATCTTTAATATAGTTTTGTTCTGACTCAAATTTATGTGTCTGTTGTTTCCAGATCAAGTTTCCTCAATTTACAAATAAAGATATGTTCATTCTAACTGCCAGCCCTGCAAACCCTTATTGGGATCTGAAAGTTGAGCTGTGCTCTTCTTTGTTTAAAAAAAATGCCAATTCATCAAAAGCAAAATCTTTTTTGGAAACCTGTGTCACCTTTAATGGAAATTCATTTTTCAATGAAAATTGTAAAAAAGCATTTTGATAAGTGAAAATGTTCCATTTCAACCTTTTCAGGATAAATCTGGTTCCTGCACTGCTTTATAGCCACTTCATTGTTAGCAACCCTGACATAGTTCAGGTACAAATGAAGATCACACATAGCCAATGATGATGATGTTTTGTGCCCCTGAATGTTATTTGCTGTTGATTTCTGCTTTCATCTATCCTGTTAGCTATGTTTAGCCATACACTGTTATTTTGAATGACTAAACAAAGCACCTAGTTACCCACATAGCAACATTGCATCTTAATTTCATTTAAATGAATGGAAAAAGCTTATAGGAAATATATAGATGTCTTGTTATACTTGATTTATTGTGATGTTTTCAAAAATCATCAATAAAAATAAAATGAAAAATAATTGTTTTTAGCAAATTTCTTAAATAACTGTACATATTTTTTGTGCTCTTGTATTAGTGATCTTTGGACATCTTAGAATGACCCAGCACTGGGTACTAAAAGAAAATATATCATCATTTCTGTTCACTATGAATTGAGATCAGCTCTCTTAAGAAAGTAATATCTACTTCGCAGCTGTGTAATTAGAATGAGGACTTTCCTTTACAGAGCCTTGGGGTATTTTTCACTCTTTTCTTGCCAAGTAATTGGATTTACAAAGAAGAGTGTAACATTTAAAAGTTACTTTGTCACAGACTACAGTCCATCTGTGTCCAATAATAATATGGAATAATTATCTAGTGCTTTTTGTCTTCAAAGTCCATCATACACAATAACTAATTAAACATTATGAGTATGGACCTGACCCTGCATATTCTCCAATACTCCTGCTAAATGCAATGAGAATGTTGGGTGTGGACTAGGTTAAGTCACGTTAAGGAATGCCAATTTATAGGGATGGAGAAACTCAGGCCTTAATCCAGCAAGAACTGTCACAGAACTATTCACATGCTTAAAATTAAGCCGCTTGAAGTGCTTTGCAGGATTGTGGCCTAAGGAAGATAGACAAAGGCCCAAATCCACAAAGATATTTAGGTTTCTAACTACCACTAAAATAAGTGGAAGTTAAGGGTAAGAGCCACAAAGGGCTTTACAACACTACTAAGTATCATGGTTTCTAATTTTTAGGCACCTAGAAAATCACAAAACCTGCATTGCAATCTGTGAAGTCTCAGGTAGGTGCCTAGATTTCCCGTATAGTGAATGGGAAAGGAAGGTGCCTTAGACAGCAGTCCACGAAGGCAGAATGCTAGGTAGGGAGCTGCCTAAGCTAACCAATGAGAGATGTCAGTGGGTGAGTGAGAAGCTCCACCCCTCTCTCACAGACAGACACCTACATCCTGTTTGCAAGGAGGAGGCACCTAGCACTGCTGGCGATCCATGAACTGGAGAAGGATGGGTATTCATCTGGCTATAGGATGTATGTAGGATTCCAATACTGTAGGTGGCCTTTAGCATGTCTATGGGATTGGGTTCTTCAAGTAAGTTCATATGAAATTCACTCACCTAAGAGGTGGTGATCTCTGTTCAAATCTCTTCTCCCACTCAGGAAGAGGGGGGATTTAAACCAGGCCATTCCCATCCTTGATGAATACTCTATCCATTAGGCTAAATGTTATAAGGGAGGTCCTCTTCCACCGTGCCCAGAGGCTGCATACCTGATCAGGCCTCCCCATGCAATTTAGGTGGCCAAACACCTATATTTCCAGGCTTGTGACTCTGTCTGGAGCTTAAGTATGAGGCAGGTATCTAGATATCTATCATGAGGCAGTAGTGCACATGCTCAGGCAGGAAACAGGAGACCCAGGCACTTGCAACAAGTACGTAATGAGGAAAAAACTTAAGTATGGAGTGAGTTTAGGCACCTAGACAGATAGGAAGTTGTAGAACAGGAGTTTTGTATATTCAAGTGGTGCCTAAAACCCCCACTTAGGCAGCTAAGTGCCAACTTGGATTGCATGTTGGGAGCATAAATGCCTTTAAGGATCTTATCCAAAGTGATTTGCATTGGACAGCAGAGGGGGAATTAGCATTAGAGCTGCGAAGTACTGTAGAGGAGGGAAGGGAAATAAAATATTAAATTGCCATTTTTAATTAATTCATTTTGATTCTTTGCTCTTCTGTTTTGTTTTCCATGGATATTCTGGCAAATAAGTTTTACTGGCAAATTGATTTTAAGCTCAAATGCTTGAATAGTCTCAGGAAGCATATTTTAAATTGCATATCCAGCCAACAAAAATGTGCATTCTATAATCAAAATGTGCACTGTTGGTTGATTAAATCCATTATCCAGTCAGGAAACAGAGACAGTACCACATGATATATGTAAGTGACTAACACAGCTTGAATGTTAAATATTTGTAATGTACTTTTTATGAAAAGTCTGCAGCTCCAAAATCATTCACTTGAGAGCTCTGCCATTAATTTAAAACAAAAAATAAATCTGAGACTTCTCAATTTGTTCATAGACTATTCATAAATGGATAAAGATGCAAAATGCAAAATTCTATTATTAACTTAGACTCTAATTAAAAGTGGGTCAGTGTACCGTGCAGAGCACCCACACTTTTCTCATCTTTCACTGAAGTGATGAATTAGTTACATGTTTGAACTTTATCCTCTTGGTTTAGGACCCTTTGTTTATTTAAGGTTTTTAGTTTTATAGAGACGGATTTACAATTCAACCAGGGCGTTAACTTGAGGTTAATGAACGAGAAAGAGCTGACAAATGTTCACCAGAAAGATAAATGAAAAAGTGAGTCTCAAGGTGGCATGGCTCTTGGTTCTGTCTTCTATTTTTTTCCTTCTTTCCCTTGCTATCCAGTCATTCTCCACTGTCTCTATTCATTGGTAATGTGGTTGTCAGTTAAGTCACAAGAATAAGTACTTCCATGCACTGTCCCCAGTGACCTAATACTTCACCTTTTTGTGATGTATCCTTCTAACATCTTCAAGTGTCTTTTTCACCAGTTCTGCAGTCTCCCTTCTGCTACATGACTCACATACCTCTGTCTCCTTACTGCCTACTCCACATGCCTCTTGTCCTCCTTCTTTCATTTTCTCCCTCTCCGTGGCTATGTCTACACTTGCACCTTTAAGTCAACTTTAACTAAGTCGACTAAGACTATGTACACATGATCAGATTAAAGAGTAACATGGCAATTGCGGTATAAAAAAACACGTGACCTTTATTGCGGGAGAGCGAGTACACACGTCGCTCCTTGCAACGCAACAGAATTCTTTGCAATATCGCGGTGTAGCGCAATGAATTCTGGGCACCTATCCCACAGTTCAATTTTCCCTCAATCGGCGCTTGGAATCATGGGATGAAGGAAAGGAACGCAAAGCGCCATGGGTAAACTCTCATTTTCCCATGGTGCACTGTGTTCCCCTTGCGTCTTCTTTATTGCCAATAGCAACTAGCGCCTATTTTCAACAGTGCAGTGACGCACTACTTGTCAGCAATCACAACTGCGACAGCATGGATCCTGCTCTAATCTCCACTGTCGCCTTCAGCCTTCTAAATACATCTCGCCTGTTGCTCAGTATGCAATGAGCTCCGAATCAGACGAGGACGCCGAGGAGCAGGGGCTGATCGATGCCCTGCAGAGCAACAGCACCGCATTGCTCAGCTCCTTCACCAATCATCTGCATACGATGCAACGCCATTTCTGGTCGCAAGAGACGAACACCGAGTGGTGGAATCGCATTGTTATGCAGCTGTGGGATGACAAGCAGTGGGTACAGAACTTTCGAATGTGGAAAGCAACCTTTCTGGAACTGTGTTCAGAGTTGGCCCCTGCCCTGCGACGTAAAGACACCAACATGAGGTCAGCCCTAACCGTAGAGAAGCGTGTTGCGATTGCTGTCTGGAAGATGGCGACTCCTGACTGCTACCGGTCGGTTGCAAGCCAGTTTGGAGTCGGGAGGTCCAGCGTCGGATTAGCCCTCTCACAAGTGTGCCGAGCCATCAATTGCGTTCTGCTACAGAGGACGGTGACGTTGGGCAATGTTCGTGAGATTGTGGAGGGCTTTGCTGCCATGGGATTCCCTAACTGCGGGGGAGCAATGGACGACACACATATCCCGATTTTGGCGCCAGACCATCTCGCGACCGAGTACATAAACAGGAAGGACTACTTCTCCATGGTGCTGCAAGCACTCGTGGATCACAAGGGGCGTTTTATGGACATCAATGCTGGGGGGTCGGGAAAGGTGCACGATGCTCGCATTTTCAGAAACACTGGACTATACCGGAAGCTGCAAGGGGGTACCTTCTTCCCAGATCAAAAAATTACTGTGGGGGATGTGGAGATGCCCATAGTCATCCTTGGAGACCCGGCATACCCACTGATGCCATGGCTCATGAAGCTGTACACTGGGAACCTGGATCGCAGCAAGGAGCGGTTCAATTACAGATTGAGCCGCTACAGAATGACTGTGGAGTGTGCCTTCGGCCGCTTAAAAGGGCGCTGGCGCTGTTTGTATGGGAGGCTGGACTTGGACGAGGACAACATCCCTGCTGTAATTGGGGCATGCTGTGTCCTTCATAACATTTGTGAAAATAGGGGAGAAAAGTTTTCCCCAGGGTGGGCTATGGAGGCACAGCGCCTCAAGGAAGCATACAAACAGCCAGCCACTAGGAGTATTGGGGGGCCCAACGAGGAGCTGCTCGCATAAGGGAGGCACTCAGGGAGCATTTCAATGATGCCCTCCCCTAGTTCACTTCAAGGACGCATCAAGTGCACCTTATGAGATTTTCACTGTGCACAAATAAAGCCACTCTTCAAATTTTCTGTTACTGTTTTTATTAAAAGATAAAAAGGGGGAGGGGTGGTTGGGGGGGTTTGGAGGGGTTACAGGTGGGTGTAGCTGTGGGTCTCTAAAAAGTAGCTCTGTGAGGGACTGGATGTTGCAGTATACCAGGGGGGATGGGTGGCCTTCAAATAAATGCTTTGAAGGACTATGGGGTATGGGAGGCAGACACGGCTGAACTGACTGGAGTGGAGCCTGTACATTAATCGTCTGGGTCTGCAGAGCAATCATGCCCTTGAGCAGTTCTGTTTGCTCCTTCATGACGCTTATCAGTTCGTCTCTGTGTTTCTGCCTCCTCTGTTGGGATTCCTCTCTCCAGGCTCAATTCTCCCTCGCGGATGCCTCTGTTGTTTTCATCAACTCCTGAAACATATCCTCCCTGTTTATTCTAGCACGCCGCCGAATGTTTCTTATGCGGTCAGCTGGGGTAGACACCGGCCTTGTGAAGGTCGAATCAAATAAAAAAAAGAATAATAAAGCTATTGTTAACACATAGCTTAGATAACCATAGTAACCTTCCAGTAGCACATTCCACTGGAAGGTACAAGGCAGTCAACATCCTATGCTTTGCTAAAGCGGACAAGGTACGCTTGTTTGTATGTCTTGTTTGGTATCAATAGAAGGGTAGTAATTTGCTGGGAATGATTATATAGTTTATGTCTAGGAATTC
>VOCT01082717.1:0-10953 GCA_007922175.1 Pelusios castaneus | reverse complement strand
GCAACTGGATGCTCCCCTGTTCCATGAGTCTTCTCTGCCAGTATTTGAACTACCATAAAATAAGACTAAGGGCTTTTTTTGAAATCTGGGAGACTAAAGTTAAGCTTCTACATTGATATGGAGTTTAATAAAAAGTGTGTTTAGGAGCCTGCCCCATTGGATAGTTCAGCAAACACACCTGGCCATGCTGAGAAAGAAAGAAAATGTACACGATACCCAGGTCCACTTCTGGCAGTGTTTGTGCTCCTACAGAGACGTTCCTGGATAATGAATTAAAGAGGCCAGCGCCAACTCCCACTCTCAGTGATAACCAGCAGAATCCTTTAATTTAATTTCAGCTGTTTACAACGAGGTCGTGTCCCTCCTGGACTATACCAATGAACACGAAAAGGGCAAAATTGCCCTGCGGATTGCCCGGATAGCTGAAACCAAGCTGGGTATTGTTGGGACTATTCTGCTGGAGAAACTACAACAGGATGAGGTAGGCCAGTTTCACCAAGTCACGTCTGTTTTCCATGTTTCCACTCCAAATTCTGCCTGACTGTATGGGGGTAATTCAGTATAGAACTTGCTTTGGCCCATCTTCTGTGTAATCAGTATTCACCCCTCTGGCATCCAAAACTCATAATGCAAAACTCTATTGTTACTGAGCATTATGACAAAATGCTAGCGAAAGGGACACTCAGACGGCACTGCTCTTTTACATGGAGTACGTGGGCTGTAGATAATAAAAGTGCACTAGAGGACAAGCCATAGTCTCTTGTCATAACACTTTGCCCTTTTTAAACATCTTCATCCAAAAAGCTCAATGCACTTCCCAAATATTAATGAATTAAGTCTCCTAGTACTCTTGGGAGAGTGGTAAGCAGTTTCCCCATTTACAGATGAGTTGTGTTACAGGGAATTAAATAACCTGTTTCAACACCACACAGCAATCAGTAACAGAACAAGGAATAAAATTCAAGAGTGCTGACACCTTGCTCTAAATCTTTGATAACAATACGCCATTCCCAGAATTACCTTCCTATGACTATAAGGAGTTATTTTTGATCTGTAACACTTAAGGGACCTTATCTTTATATATTCAGACCCCTTTTTATTTATGAATCTTTGCATCCCGCAAAGTCTATTTCTCTTTTAAAGACCACCACAGAAGGCTGTTAAATTAAAGTACCAGAGGGCCAAGAGATGCAGTTCAGTTCTGCCTGACTTGAATTGCATGAGGTTCATGCTTCATAAGTTATCAATGACATATTTCAATTAAAAAATCTTCCTCACATTTAAAAATGAATGGAAGGATCTTTTCAGCAGTAGAGCAGTCTGTTGGGATTGCAGTCGCATTCCCTTCGAGGCAGAACGGCGGGAATGCTCAGCCAGCCAAGAGATCTGATTGGCTTTGAACATTCCAATGGGCTTTATGACCTTAGGATTTAGCTCACACTTCAGCCGCCTGCATTCATGGATATAGACTCCGAGCAGGCAGAGATGGAAAAGACTTACTGGATCATCCAGCCCATCTCCCTGTTAATGCAGGAGCCTTCCCAGCAGCACACGTTCCACTGTTTTGCCAAACTAATTTTAGAAGTCCCTAGTGACTGGCCTTCTACCACTTTCCTAATCAAATCAGTGTCTACTCATCAAGCAAAACACTCCACAAATCACTGTCTAGTTATCAAGCAAAACACTCCCCAATTATTCCCTTGTATGTTTTGTCCCTAGAAAAAGAGGCTAGATATCTACCATATCTTGAATACTGTATTCCGGAAAGGCATCAAGGACATAGGGAAAGATCTTCTGAACAAAATAATTACATTAGCCTCACACCACATGAGAGAGGCTCAGGTAAGTTATTTCTCCCAAGATACTAACCAAAGGATCCTAATCAAAGCTCTCTCTTTTTTGGATAAAATATATACTGAATCCCAAGTGCATTTTCTTGTCTTAACAACAGTAGAAGCCCATTCCTTCCACACTGGCAGAACCTTCCTCCAGACCAAAGCCCAGGTCCAACACAGCACATGAGCACAAGCATAAAATGGGACAAATCACATGCGGAAAGTTACATGTGCTTAAGTGCTTTGCTGGATCAGGACTTGAGACACATGGTATCAGAGACAGAGACAGGCCTCTGAGTTCTTAACAAGCAATTCTTTCTTGAAGTCCTTTAGGGATTTCAATTATTGCTATTGATTGTATGTGGAAGAAGCTCTGATACTATAGTCATAAATGGCAGCATAAAGCCCCAAGACAGCCAGAATCTGAGTTAGCTCCCAAAGAAACACTATTGGATTTAGGATGTAGCTTGCCAGCAGGAAAAGCCGTAGAAAAATCCCTTTCCTGTTCCCGAGGAAGTCAGACTGCAGTCTCCTTTTGGGGACAGTTTATTCCAGGAAAACTCTCTGAATATCTTGAAGCCATGCAGTCTGTGTTCCATTACCTTTTCAGAGGAAAAAGCAGAGGAAAATATCACATGACTTTGGTCACCAATCATCCACCACCAGCAGCTAATAGCTAAGAGTGTAACGAAACATGTTGCAAACAACTCAGAGGCTGAAAATTGTTCAGTCCAGCGGTTCCCAACTTTTGTGAGTGTGTGGACACGTTTTCAACCTCCAAACATTTTGCAGACCACCCTATGCGGCTAATTGGTTTTTACACTCCATATTTTATGGAAATGTAACATAATAACAAAGAAATAGAAGCATTCAGCAGTAATTTGTACCATTCACCCCTGATATGAAATTATTGTTTATTTGAAATGGTACATTTCCTGGGTGAGGATATTATTTTTCTTTTTGTGGATCCTCTGTAGTAGCCTTGTGGACCCGCAGGGCTCTGCAGACCACACGCTGGGAACCACTGGTTTAGCCAAACAGCTCAGTGAATATTTATGACTAATGAATCTACCCACAGAAAGTTGGGTTGGTTCATTCCCAGCTCGTACACAGAACTAAGGACTTGACTCACATGACGACACCGGCTAGTGCGACCGGCTCCAGTCACCTCGGTCTGACTCTCGTCCTTTTCTAGGAAGGAGCAGATGAACTGAGAGTGGCAGCTAGTAACACCTTAGTGACTCTGGCCCGCTGCTATTTCAACGAGGTGATGTACGAGCTGCAGTGTCACCTGGAACCACTGGAGTTACCTGAAGAGTTTACTCTCATTACGCTGGGCAACCTCTCATCAGTCTATGGTATAATACTTCCTCTCTTTTCTGTCAGTTATCATCGTTTGTGTCAGGGCAGGGGATGACCTACCAATGTGAGAGCTAAATCCAGCTCTACTCGGGGCCCACGCAGTTAATTGCGGTGGCCGGCACCAGGGGACAGTTCTGGCTCCCAGACCAGGAACTATTGAGCCCTAGGCGCAAGCTCTGATTTCTGCCCCTGACTGACACTCCTTAAGGCTGGGAATGAGTGGAACATCAGACATAATGGCGCTCTTCTCCACTTCACTCCCCACCCCTCCCCACTGCACTCGCTCTCCCCTTACTCCGGGAGTGGGACGGGCAGAGGGCACAACTGTGTGCTGGCGGAGGAGTCGCCTACTCAGGGGGATCCTCCGCTGGCTTTCTGTGATGGCTTTAAGGCCACTCATCACTGTTTACTCACCACAAAATGGCCCAAGAGCTCGGAGCAGCCAGTCCAACCACATTTCTAAGTGCGTAAGGAGGAAGTTATTAGTTGACAGTCTGTCTTCCCTCTTTTTTGACCCTCTCTGCAGCACTTACCTGTATCCCTTTTGTGGGAATGACCTTGGGTAAAATGAGCTCCATGCTGATGTTAGCCGAGGACAGCAGGATGAGGCAAGCACTTTGTGGGGGTAAGTGCCATCTCTTACTGTCTGATCACAATGGATATTTGGGGGCTCAGTACAGATGTAAGTGACTAACCAAATTTGCCATCAGACCTTGCACTGCGCTCCCTGGCCTGGAACGTACCAGGTGCTGGGTCCTTCAACTCCTCTTGCACTTACCTTTAAGGAGGCACCGAGCATTAGTAAGTTCAGGCTTTTATGACTCTTAGCAATTTATTTCGAATAAACTGACACAAATACTGAAGTCTGCTAGGAGGCTCCTGGGGGAAGAGGCGAAGGGAACAGATTTAACCTCATTTAAAATACTGTGTTTCCCACCCTCCATTTTAGTTTCTTTTTTATCATCCCCTTTCACTGTCTCTCTCGGTCTTCTCTTCCTTCTCCACTTCCCCCTTCTTTTGCTCTCCTGGCGATGCTCAGTAAAGGGCTAATCCTGTGCCATTGAGGTAAATGGGAATTTTGCCATCAAATTCATAGAGAACAGGACGAGGCCCTAATTTTAATTAACAAAGATAGTAGACGACATCTTATTTTAGGGCAACGTGCTCCATACTGCTCTCAAATCCTGCTAGAGACAACGGGAGTTAGGGGCATGGGATATCATTCAGAAAAACTGCAATACAAGATGAAATGAAACAGTTTCAGGGCTAACCATGTGTATAACTGCAGAGGACCTGAGTCACTCAAGGGAGAGCTGGTTGAAATATTTTGATTTTCAAATATATTTTTCATAAACACAGTGTTCATAAACACAAATCTGATGAAAAATAAACCTGAAAAATTTCACTGACAAGTTTAATCAGAATTTATTCAGTACTTTTGTTCAGCTTAGAAGTGCCTGGATTTTTTTTTTTTTTTTAATGTAATTGATGGAAAATTTGGGGAAAAAGGTCAACTTTTAAAAAAATTAATTTAAACTGCGCTTTCAACCAGTTCTAATTGAGAGGTAACAAGGAAGAGAGGAAAATATGGTTTCAGATGATGGTAATTGAAAAGAAAAGGAGAGATACAGAAGGGAAACAAGACAAGGGATGTGAGGGAAGAGAAATAGCTCAAAACTCATATGGGATTTCAGCCTCTGGTCCTGAACTGAGCAGTTGCTGCCATGGAAATGTAGTAAACTATAGGGCTGGGTTTCTTTACGGATCAGGAAAATCTCCTCATCGCTACAGTAACACATCCTTTTCACATTGTCTCTCTTCTCTCCTTCCATGCAGTTCTGGAAAACTTCTCAAAAGCCATAAATTCTTATTTCGTGAATTGGGAAAAGTGTCCATTCCCCAGAATGAGCGAACCCCAATTCTGTAATAAAATTCTTCCCTTTTATCGTCATGTGACCAGCAACTGGCTGACCTGCGAGGAGCTGGAGGTGAGAATTGCTGTTTTTCTCAATCTTGAACAGAAATTGGAATGGTAAATGTTATGTGTCTGGCACTCTGTTTGATGTTGGCATTTAACATTAGGTCCTTTTGGATGACATATAAAGCATTTTAAACCCATAAGTTTAAAATGTCTTCACATCATGGAAATTCGGTCTGTACACAGGGTGCATGGATTCCAGTTTTATGCACCTGGTACCACCACCCTGGAGCATTAGGTTGACATAAGGAAAGTTAAGTCAACCTACAGACTCCTGCATCCACACCGGGCTTTTATTAAGTCAACTTAAGCTCTTCCTTAAGTCGACTTAACGCGACCTCTTAAAGGCAACCTAAGGCTTAAGTCGACCTTATTAAGTTGACTTAAGCCAGTGCAGACGAGGAATAGCCCTTAAGTCGACCTAATTGAACTCCAGTCCCTCCCCCTCACAGAGTTCCTGGCCACTCTTACGTCAACCTAGCACCTGCCACTGCAGACGCAGGGCTCTGGACTCCCTAAGTCGACTTAACAGAGCCTGCAGTGTAGACATACCCCTAGAATGCAGAGGAACACAGGACAGTGGGCTAAATTCATTCATGGGATAAGTCCATTCTGCCCCAATGGAGGTAGAGCAGGGGTGAGTTGCCCTAAAATGCCTATTAAAGTGGGGAAATATCCTGCCTGCTTTAGCTGGGAGATGCAGTGGAATGTAATTCTGAATCCAAAGCCATCAGTCCTGGAAATACTGAGACAGAGCTGTTCCTACAGTGGATTAAAGGAAATTGCACTCATTAAAGGTAGAAAAGTTGTGCCCGTTGAATGCTATCGATGGGAACTTAAATTCTGTCTCTTATTTCTGCAGCTCAAGCAGGCCATCATCAAAGCCCTTGGTCCCATGATGGGTGTCCTTCTACATAAAGAGGAACAGCGAGGTCAGATGTTTGACCAGATCCCCTGGCTCCTTGAGCAATATAAGGAGCATATTGATGCTTTTCATGTCACAAAGGTGAGGTGCCACTCATTAAAGTAACTTGTCTGCATGAACTAGGAATGTGCTAGCAGGGAGGTTTCCTGGTCTAGACAGTGACTTGCTACATAATGAATATGCACACAAGCTCTGGGATTAGACACATGGTGACTCAGGTACCAAGATTTGTATTTCCTCCTTGTAATTTCTCAGTCCATCCTGTCAACAGTGGGATTCTCTTTTAGATCTTAAGCTCATGTTGTCTCTGGGCAGGACCCAAGCAAACTGTGGCTGAATATTAACAAGGAGGCTTGAGGGTCATTACTTTGGATTTCTAACTAGATAAATAAATAAATAAATCATTGCCTGTCTACTTCATCTCCTATGATATGCGGTGTTGATGTAGCTCCAGGAGATCAGAAAGACAAGGAGGTTGAGGTAATCCAATGAAGAATATTTCCTCTCCCACCTTGTCTCTCTATTCTATCTACCCTCAGTATCACATAAGCAAGAAGTAAGGAGCCACATTCTGTCTTTAGTGGAACTTGCATATGAAGTAATACGACAGCTAGAACTTCTTGGTTGTGATATTTACTCACAGTCTAGGGTTGGTTGAAACTTTCTTATCCAGTGTACGTGGTCACTTTTGGGGCCCGAATACCTATGACTTTGAGGGAACCACTGTCCACAGACTCCTTTGGTATCACCAGGGAACTACACAACTGCCTAAACATAGTAATATCTGTCGATGGCCTCAGAAACATTCTGGAAACTTCAAGAGGCAAAGAGGAAAAGCATTTCAGTACAGGAAGGAATGAGATTTTCACATTTTTATTAATAACCTGGAAGAGAAGATAAAATCATCACTAATAAAGTTTTCAGAGCCCACAAGAACTGGGGAGTGGTAAATAATGGAGAGGAGAGGTCACCGATCTGGGTTGTTTCGTAATGAGGTGCAAACAAACCAAATGCATTTAAATACAGCTGAATGTAAATCTAGGAGCACAGAATGTAGGTCAGGCATACGGGATGGGGTTGCTGTCCTAGGAAGCAGTGAGTCTGGAAAAAATTTTGGGGTTCCTGGTAGCTTATCAGCTGAGCATGACCGCCCAGGGCAATGCTATGGCTAAAAAAGCTAGTGTGATCTTGAGATGTGTAAAGAGGGAAATCTTTAGCGGGTGCACAGGGGTCATTTTCCCTCTGTATTTGGCACTGGTGCGACCGCTGTTGGGTACTGTGTCCAGTTGTGGTCTCCACAACTCAAGAAGGATGCTGATAAATTGGAGAGGGATGGCAGGAGAGCCAGGAGAAGGATGAAAGGATTTTAAAAGGTGCCTGAGAGTGATAGACTCAAGGAGCTCAATCTGTTTAGCTTAACAGAAAGTGAAGGGGGGATTGAATTACTGCCTATAATGCCTCAGCGTGGGGAACACATATTTAATAATGAGCTCTTCAGTCTAGCAGAGAAAGTTATAACATGATCCAATGGCTAGAAACTGAAGCTAGGCAAACACAGTGTGTAAATAAGGTGACCATTATTAGCAGTGCGAATAATTAACCATTAGACCCATTTAGCACAGGGTGAGGTGGATGGTCCATCCCCGACACTTTTTAGAACAAGACTGGATTGTGTTTGCTAAATGACCTGCTCTGGGAATTATTTGGGGGATGTTCTGTGGCCTCTGTTCTATTGGGGGTCAGACTAAATGAGGACAGTGATCCTTTCTGGCTTTAGAACCGATGAATCCAGGAAACTGCTTCAGTCGCTACATATTGTTCCTTTGTGCGCCAACCATCTCACTTTCCCCCTCTGCTGTAGAGTCTGAGCCACGTCTTGGAGGTCTCTTGTGAATTTAAGATCCCTCTACCCAAAGGGACGTTTCAAGCCATCTGCAGTGCTGTGCACAACCAGGTGAGGGCAGGCTGTGCGGGTATCACTTGAGCCCACACATGACGGAGGTGAAACATGTTAACAATCAAAATCTCTAGCGTGATAGTGCAGAGCCCAGGGACCTCCCCAGGTCTGTCTTGTTTCAGCAGGCTCAAGGGTAAGCAGGGGGTGGTCTCATTTTCTTACCTAAAACACAGCTTAGTATGGAAAGAAATTTCCCCATAAGCCAATTATCAGGAGGAATCAGAGTTCTCGAGCGCTATAAAAACACTGGGAAAGCAGGAACTTCTGTTATCCAGGGTACTGGTCGTTGCATTTGTGATTCTGGCTGTCATTCAATGTCATCTACGCTGGGGCTTAGAGCTCAGTTTGGACCAGCAGAAAGTGGGGGGTTTAAATTAATGGAACATTTTCTTTTCAGCTACTTCTGATTAGTTTTTCTTTAATCATTTCCCTTCTTCCCACAGATCTGTTATCACACTGAGCAGGTCAGCAGAGAAACTTACATGAAGCTGCGCTTTTGTATCCTCCTGCTAGGTAAGGAGAAGAGATGAGTTACACAGAGGTTTTCTTGTAACTTCCTTACCTCTGTAAGACACGGTGAGAATGAGAATTGTATTGTCAATGATGATGTGATTTCTTCCCTTGCAGCCTGTTCTTCCCCGGACGAGCTGATTGCGTTTCTGCATTTGCAGCTGGAGATGGAGAATGAGACTGTTCGGGTGGAATCCTTGGATCTGCTCAAAATTATCATTGGTGCTGACTGTAAGTGACACAGAAGCACCTGTGACAGCGGCCATCTTGGCTGACATGCCGGGTATGAGGGGGGGACCAGAGCTCAAAGTGGCTGTCTACACTTGGCCAAATAAGTCAACTTTGTTAAGTCAACTTAACATGTCTACACTATAAAATTAGGTCGACTTAAAGTGGACCCTGCCAAATCGACTTAGAGCATCCACACTGGATGCCTAAGTCGACTTGTAGGGGCTAGGTGGACTTGGGATTGGGCCGTAGTGGCAGGGGGGCACCCCTTTCAAAGTGCCAGCAGGCTTAGCATTTGCCCCATTGTACCAGGGTACAATGGGGGCTGAGCAGGACGGGGCAGGGTATATGAGCGGGATGGACAGGGCTGTGTCCTGCCCTGTGGGTGGGCTTGCCAGGCTCTGCCTGTGCCAGCCACCCTGGCAGGGAGGTCAGTGGGGGAGCCCTGGGGGCCCTTTAAGTCGACTTAAAGTCCACTTAGGGCTAATCTGCGTCCACATTGGCTAAGTCGACTTAGCAAGTAAAATCGACTTTAAACCAGGTTTAATAAAGTCAACTTTAAATTTCCATAAGTCGCCTTAAGCAGCAGCTTAAGTCGACTTAAGGAAATTGTAGTGTAGACACAGATTAAATTAAGTCGATTTAAGCAGGCTTAAATCGACTTAATTTGTAAGTGTAGATGCACCCACACAGAGAATCTGTAACCCACAGTCCCCAGTGGGTTGCACATCCAAGGGACCAAATCCTGCCCTGAGTTATTCCCATGTGGTCTCATATTATGGCTATGTCTACACTTACTAAAATTAGTTCGAATTAGCGATTTACATTGATTTCAATGTTCCAGTTAGTTCGAACTAAGCAATTAGTTCAAACTAACATGGCCACATTGGTTAATTCGAACTAACTAGTTCGAATGAACCCTTAGTTCGAATAGGCTATTCGAATTTATTAGTTCGAATTAAGGAAGCCCTTAATGCAAACTAATTAAAGCCTAGTGTAGCCATGGCTTTAGTTAGTTTGAATTAAGTTTCTTTAATTCGAACTAATTTACCAGTGTTGACATAGCCTATAGAAACCAACAGATGTAACTAAGTGTTGAATGTAGCCCAAGACAGTGTTCAGGGTACAAATATAGAAATTAACCAGGGGCTGCTGCATATAAATATTGATCAGATAAAACTAAAATAGCACTCCTGACTAGTTAATTGTAAGTACTTTATAGTGTGGACTAGATTCTGAGTTCGGATGTACTGGTGTAAACACAGACTAACTTCACTAACCTCTGTCTATTTAATTCTCTTATAATATGGCCACCATGGCAGTGTAATGGCGCTATCTTTAGAAATGGAATGACTTCAGATTTACACTGGTGTAACTGAGATCAGAGTCTGGTCCTAGATATATGATCAGAATCTGGTCCTTCTGTATGCAATTATAAACTGCATATGATCAGAACCAAATAGGAGAGAAACTTGGCAGTATTCTATTATTCGGGCCCTTTGAAATCAAGAGCACACCCTGATGCGGAGTCTGAGTTTCTGGGACAAAGAAACACTGCATTTCTCTGGTTCTATCTTGCAGTGCCGGAGATAAGATTTAAAAAGTTACAGATTGTGAAGGCAGTCAAATGCACTCTCAGTGACCAGAGGGCGAAGGTAAGATTGCGTGTGGCTCAGTAGCAGTGTTTTGAACTTCTGACAAGTATTTTACTCAATGCAGAGTCTGTCAGTGCAACAAATACTTAGGCTGATATTTTAGTCTCTAATCCAGAGTTTAATTTTCCTACATTGTTAGGAAAGTCGGTGAAGAGAGTCTCATACTCCGAGCTATGTAGCTAGGTGGAGTAAGGACATTTACCACAGAAACATTGCCCATTTTTTCAGTATTGTGGGGTGACAGAGTGGAATTTTCACTCAGATCCAGCTGGGAGATTGCCAGATGTTAGAGCTTTATCTCCTCAAGAGGGAAGGGTGCCTAAACAAATCCCCGGTCCTTTTAAACATGGATATTAGGAAGCCCCCAAAGCCCATAGGCAAGGAACACCCCTAACAAGGATTTTTGTCTATTTACTATGCATGTGACTTTTATTAAGGCACTATGATTCCAATCACACAGGTTAAGGCAGTGATTAGCAGTACAATAAACATCCAATATCCAC
>VOCT01082697.1:0-11810 GCA_007922175.1 Pelusios castaneus | reverse complement strand
GGGTGATTTAGGGGGAGTGGTCCTGCTTTTTAGCAGGGGGTTGGACTAGATGACCTCGTGAGGTCCCTTCCAACCCTATGATTCTATGATTCTATGATTGGATTGCACATCCCTGCTTGCTCAGGAGCTGATGGATCTCTTAGACTCTAGAGTAAGGTTATATGGTACACAAGGATGGTGAGAACCAACATTATAAATAAACGACACTTGGTGTTTTACCAGCAAACAGGTGTCTGAGCTGTTTGTGGACTTGTGCAGTGGAAAGAGCAAATGAGAAACAAAATAAAAGATGAAATTCAATGCTGATAAATGGAAACTAATGCACTCTGGAAAACATAATCCTAACCATACATGCAAAATAATGTGATCTAAATTAGCTGTTATGGTTCAAGAGGTCTTGGAGTCATTGGCTATGTCTACACTTAAAAAGTTAAGTCGACTTAACAAGTTGACTTAACTTTTTAAGTATGGACATAGCTCTGGCTTCCTCCTGAGAAGGGAGCCGCGGTCCCTGCAGAAAGGACCCACGGGTCCCTTCTTGCCAGGAGCCCAGTTCTCTTCTCCCCGGACCCATGTGGGTCCCAGCAAGGAGGAAGCATGGGTAGTTTTCCTGAAAACATCATCTCAGTGGGCAGTGGCAGCCAAAAAAGCTTACAATGTTAGGCACTGTTAGGAAAGGGATAGACAATAAGACAGAAAACATTGTAATGCCACTATAGAAACTCATGGTTTGCCCTCACCTTGAATACTGTGTGAAGTTCTGGTCATCCCACATAGAAAAAGTACAGAGAAGGACAACAAAAAAGATTAGAGGCTATGGGGCAGCTTTGATATGAGAAGACATTAAAAAGACTGGAATTGTACATCTTAGAAAAGAGGCAACTAAGTGGTGGGGGAATAATAGAGGTCTATAAAATCAAGAGGGTTGTGAAGAAAGCTAATGAAGAAGTATTATTTACCTCTTCACATAACATATTGACCGAGGGCCACTCAATGAAATTACTACCATAGGCAGCAGGTTTAAAACACATGCAAGAAAGTATTTCTTCACACAACACACAGCGAACCCATGGAACTCATTCCAAGGGTACAATGAGGAGGCCAAAAGTTCATGGAAGATAAGTCTGTCAAAGGCTATTGCCAATCCAGTCAGGGATGCAATTCCATGCCCTGAGTGTCTCTAAATCTCTAACTGCCAGAAGCTGCAATGACAAAAAAGGATGGATCACTCATAATTGCCATGTTCTGTTCATTCCCTCTAAAGCACCTGTTTCTGGTCACTGTTGGAAGATAGAATACTGGGCTAGGTGGACCATTCGTCTGATCCAGGATGGACATTATTCTGTTCTTCATCACTGACAATTTAACATTCTTTTGTCATTTAGTAGAACACAAAATATTATTTTAACAGCAGATCAAGTGAAAAATGCTCTGTAGTAAACCCAACAATGTCTAGACTTAATACGGTATATAGCTTTTGTTAGTATAAAAGGAATTCCCATGTTAAAGGAAAGAGGTTTTTTAAGGCTGTCTATTAAGATGGGATATTTTCTTCAGAGTCCTATTTTGTGATGGTTGAACTCGGCATTCTTTTCTTTGCATCCCTAGATACAAAACTATCTATCATATGTCGTCTATTAATCTGCTGTACTAACAAGAATACTTATTGTAACTACTACATGTTCTTCTATATAAATGCTTAGAAGAAGAGAATTGAAAATACATATACATTTGGAAAAGTCAGTACAAGCTCAAGTTGATAAGAGCTATGGTCTGTTGTATGCAAGCAGACAATAAAAGGATTTGAAAAGATGTCAAGTGTTGGAATATGAAACATATATGTTGTGCATTTGTTTTCAATCTTATGAATTTTAGCAGTTGTGACAATTAAGACCAGCTAGGAAAAGCCAACAGAGCATTATTGCAAGCACTATGCCAGTATAGATCTTTGTGTAGGACAACTGCTTTATGCATTGGTTCAGTGCAAGAATGGCCTTTATTTGAGAGTTAATGCCTTCCATTTTCCCTTTCTAAAAGTTTCCTTTCAGGTTCTTTTTAAGAGAACATTCTTGGACACAGCATTGGAGAAGGGAAGAGTTGAAGGTGGGAAATCCCTCTGAACACATGCTGAATTCACTACTCTGCAGATCTCAATGGGTGTTACTTCCCTTAAATGTAGCAAAGTAATTTAAAGTTCCATCTTCTACTCCAAATGAGCAGGTATGTTTAAGTGAGTGGCCACTTAAGGTACTAAATTTAAGAGAGATGGCAAACAAATCATACCGCTATTGGAGTAGTAAGTTATGAAGATCCCAGTTCTGAACTGCTCTTTTCAATCTAAAGGTTTTATACAAGCAGTGGTTAAAGTATAATTTGACAGGCCCCGGAACCCTCCTAATCTCTGCCCTGGAACCCTCCTAATCTCTGGGCCCCCTTCCCATATTGCCTGGGCCCCCTTCATGCAAGTGCGGGCCACAGCCCAGGTGGGCATTTGCAACCACTTTTCAGTACCATATGCATCGGTTATCGCTCCATAAAAATATTTATAATTTTATATGGCATTTATGTCTATATCAATTATTGTCAGAAACTAGCAAACACGGCATAACACAGTAAGTATTGTGATCTTTGTATTCCTGATATGCACATTTCACTTCATTAAATGCAATGCAAAACTTGGAACACAAAAATTTTAAGTCACTTTCACCAAATTCCAGTGACAGCTCTATAGTGAAACGTGATGGGTCAAGTGCTTCAACAGCATTGCTTAGATGTTTTTCTGAGTTTGGCAACAATCTAGCATTCGTACAGTCCGCTAAGGCCTGGTAAAACAGACATTTAGAAATTTCAATTTGCTTGCCAGCATTCACAGACATGTGTACACATACACTTTTAAAGGAACCTGCAGCAATCCCCTCACAAGCCTCTTGGTAGAATTCTGAATCACACTTTCTGCGAACGATAAACACCTGAACTTGTCGCCTTTTCAACTTACTTGCTGTAGATAATGTTACATCAGATTTTTGCAACACCAAGGACAGGTCTGCAAGTTCCTCCAGAGCACCAAGCATGAGACCCAAGTTTTTAACAAAAACTGGATTCTCTAGGTTTTTTGCCATGCCAGCAAATTTTGCTTTATCTTTCCCTTCTAGTGAGAAATCAGTTAATTCTTTCAAGAAGTGGCTATGGAGGGCTGCATATGACCGCTAAGCAGGTCATACAGTGTGGCAGCTAGAGGCAACCCAACATACATCAAGTACACATCCAATCCTATTAAGCTGAACTTCCAGACCACTTGCAGTCAGCCAACTCTCTCAAGCACTTCCGTGACTGACTGTACAGAGCACACATTGAATCCACAAATGATTTAAAGTGATTAACTTCACTGCAGCATTGATAGCATCAGCCACGGCCAAATCCAATCAGTGATTAAAACAATGCCAACTTATCAAAAGTGGATATCGTGTTTTTAATTTTGCAGCAAACACCAACTTTACCGCCTAACATGACAGAGGCTCCATCTACACCTAAACCAATCCAATTATCTTTGAGAAATTCATCCATGAATCCACGTGCTGTCAAACACTGCAGCAAAGCTAATACTACGCCATCAGCATCATTGCTGCCTATGTTCAATCAGATCAAGAAAAAATGTAACAGGACCAATGTTTGCATCAAAAGTTAGGCACAGGTAAATTACAAGACAAGAAAGTTTACTTAAACTCGTACTCTCATCAATTAAAACAGAAAATTGCTGAGAAATGAGACTAGAACACAAACTATGTTTCATCTTCACAGATATATGTTCTATTGTTTGAGCACAAACAACATTGGTATGCAAAACACAACCCATTTCAACACTATTTAACTGCTGTTAGTAATAAGGTCTGGATGGTGAATGACTACCACCCACATAAAAGATGTTAAATGCATGCTAACCTAATAACACTCCCTACAGGGGTCTCAAACTCAAATCTCCACGAGGACCACATGAGGACTAGGATACTGGCCCGAGGGCCTTGTCACTGAAACCTTTTCATATGAGGAGTTATTATTAGAACTAGAGACAGCACTGCCTGAGTAGCCTTATGGCATCTTTCTAGGGGCCTGAACAAAACACACATTTACTTTTAGAATTACTTCCATTCAAGATCCAAAGGGGTAGCCGTGTTAGTCTAGATCAGCCAAACAATACAAGAGTCCTGTGGCACTTAAAGACTCACAAATTCACAAATTAACAGCTACAGTTGTTAGTCTTTAAATGTGCCACAGGACTCCTCCCGCCCTCAAGATAGCAGTATCATTAGAAAGACAAAGAATAAGCAAATGAACACACTTAAAATTTTGCAATATAAATCAGTAGTTCCCAACCTTTTTGGTTGAGGAACCAAAATACAGATTTTTAAAACCTTGAAGGGCTACCAGTTTATTTAATTAAAATAAATTAAACATTAATTAATTGAATTAAAATTTATTGTAATTAAAATTAATTGGGTTTAATTTTCAATTAATTGAATTTGAATTAATTTTAATTGAAATTTAATTTTAGAAAGGTTTTTAATTAACATTAATTTTAAAGGTTTTTTTGTTTTGTTTTGTTTTTGTTTTTTTTTAAAAGGAAGAAGAAAAGTAAAGAAAGAAGTGAAAGAAAGGGCTGCTTGCATCCCCAAGCCCGGAGGTGAGGCAAGCAGCCATAGTCCGGCTCCCAGCTGCATGCTGTGATTGGGCAGGAGGCAGGCTGGGCCAGGCCCCCCCAGCACAGAGCCCCCCATGTGAACCCACCCCATACCCACAGCTGAGACCTGTCCTTCTGGGCACTCTCCGGGTCCTCAGTTCCTGCTCCATGGGCCCCCCCATTGCCTGGCAGCTCCCTGGCCCCAGCTCCCCGGCCTCGGCTCCCCAGCTCCGGGATCCTCCCGGTCCCCATCGGCTCCCAGGCCCCAGCTCCAGGACCCTCCTGGTCCCCACCTCCCGACTGGCTCTGTGGCCCCTGACCCTCCTGGTCCCCAACACCCCCAGTTCCCCATCGACTCCCCAGCCCACCGGGCTCCCCACTAGCTCCCCAGCGTGCCCAGCCTTCCTGGTCCCAGCTCCCCAGCTCTCCGCCCCCTGTTCCCCGCCTGGCCCCCCCAACTTATCTGGCCGGAGAGGTGCAGGGACGTCCAGAGTCACACTGGCCAGGAGGCCGCTCCTGCCCTGAACATGCTCTTTTGGAGCATGGTCAGGGCGGGAGATTTGAAAACTCCCCAGCCTGGCTGGTGGCCGCTGCTCCCAGATGAGCAGCAACCTGCTTATAGGGCAGAGCAGAACATGCATTCTGCTGGAGCTTTCCGGTTTCCTGGGCCCTGGAACGCTGGCCTGCCAAATTTTTGGGCCCTGGAATGGCGTTCTGGTGAATTCCGGCATACTTTAACTCCTGTATACAAGCTAGTCTCTCCTTTGAAAGCATGCATTGTTTCTTCTTGCTTGGGCTTCAGATCTAGTGTTGCACTTGCTCTAAAACACTGTGATAGAAAATCCAAAAGATTCTAATTCAAAACAGAATGATGTATATGAACTGGAGAAGTCAAGTAAAATGGGATGTGTAAATTTGCCAACTGTTAGTGGCAAGGTGGGAAAGGTAATTATGTGCCTATCTAATCCATGCCTATGCAATGTAGATCTTTGACCTTCTAGTACCTAGAATCCCTAGATAATATACATTGTCCCTTAATTCAAATATTAGAGGTACATTCTGCTTAGATCCAGAGATCCCAGGTTTACTGCTGGCAGTGGGAGCATTGTTTTATGCTGGCTCCAGTCACTAGAACAGACCCTGCTCCCAGACCTAGGAACCCTGATGGCCAACAAAATAGCTTGCAACTTCAGCTGTATGTTGCATCTTTCCGGAATATTTCTTGCAGAGGCTAACACCATACTCTCCTGGTTACTGAGCGTCTAAGTGGTAGTAAGCTGTGCTATGCATCTGAAGGGTGTAGGTTTAAATTTAGCTG
Source organism: Pelusios castaneus (assembly GCA_007922175.1). Lineage (NCBI taxonomy): Eukaryota > Metazoa > Chordata > Testudines > Pelomedusidae > Pelusios > Pelusios castaneus. The sequence goes on along the minus strand of VOCT01082697.1, from coordinate 5,817 downwards.
ATGATCTCTGTATGGGATAAAATATATTAGTGAGTACAGTTTGATACAATAGTTGAAATTATTCTACACTGAAAGCATTACTTCAGAAGTCACTTCAGATGAATATTGTGAATATTTTCATTTTATTGTTGTGCTTTTAGTGCTTCTATTTTGGTTAAGGGGAGTTGTCCCTTTAAGACCAGGGCATGGCACATGTGGATTTCTTTAAATAAGACTGGGAGCAATGTGTGGGAATTGTTTCTTGGGTGTCCATGAATGTGGAGGAACCTGCATGTATAAGCTCCTAAAAGGTCAGAACTTGTTTAAATAAACTTCTCTTTCCAGAAAAAAAAATCTCAGTCTTGAAGGTGTAACATTAGCATTTATATGGTGACTGGATGCCTCAGGACATTGTTAATGAGCTTCAGATCCATTTGGCTGTCAATCACCCATCACACTCCAGCCCAGCTCAGGGACTAAAAGTTGTTCACCTCCATGGTGATCATGAAATGGCTTTTGTAGGTCTCTGTGGCTACATCTACTCTATGAGCTAGGGTGTGATTCCCAGCACACAGAGGAATACTTATGCTAGCTCTCGTCTGAGCTAGCACACTAAAAATAATAGTCTAGCCCAGAGGCATACTCAGGTGGGGTTTTCTGGCTGGGACCCTGACTGTCTAGGGTGTGCTGGGCAGCTTCCGGTCACGTGACTGGAAGCTGAGATAACACCCACCCACTGCAGCACCAACAGTAGCACAAATGTCTTTGTATGTGTGTATATGTATATTATATACCATATACCTCCGAATACAGGTTAATTGTCCTCCATCAAAGGTTTATTTTATTTTATTACATATATATAATAAAATTAAAAAAAACCTTTGATGGAGGACCACTAACCACTATATGGAGGTACATGGTACTGGAAACAGTGTTCCGTTTCTCGTAAGTTATAATGCTCATAGAATTACTGTATAATTTCTAATAGTCTCACACTTGATACTTTATAATACTTTAAATCATACATATGGGCAGGTCTTTATCATGCTGTAATATCCAAAGATTACTGAAATGCAATAGATAACCCATAAGCATACAATAACAAATATTAGTATTCTACTTAACATTATTTAACAACTTAACAACAACATACTTAACATATACCTTAACAAACCATTACAAAAATCATTAACAATCTATAACATTCAATAAGTGTTAGCTAGGCAGTTGCTGAAAGGGGTATAGAAAGGAGTAAGGTTTCTCTCTTACCAGTAACATTATACAGAACTGGAATTTACAAAGCTTTCTTGTTATTCCTTTGTTCTTTTGCAGGGATCCTTCTATGTTATCAGTACTGACACAAGGATTGCCTTTAAGCTCAGATACAAAGCAGAGACTCAGCTTGTTTGCCCAAAGCCAAGGTGCTGCTTTGATCAGCAATTGGGTTGACTTTGGCTTAGACACAGAGCAGAGACTCAGTTAGCCTGTTTGCCTACAGCCAAGATATGCCCTTAGTTTTTAGCGATGTTTTAGCTTGTCTAATTCTTCTCAGCTCTGTCCACAGCTTGCTGGCTTCACTTTTTGCCTTCTTGATCTCTCTCTCTCCCTCTCTTTCTTCTTCTGGTGCCCTCCTTCTTCCAGAACACAAAGCCGGCCAGCTGATGGCTATTGGTATTCTGGAAGAGGTGGGGGGAGTAGTACGTACAGCAGTGAAACCTTAGGTGGGTGGGGTTGAGGGGGGGCTAGCACATACAGGAGTAAAACGTAAAAGTGGATTGGCTGGGAGCAAGCAAATGGGATGGGCTAATGTCAAAGTGGATGCGGGGGAGGGATGGAATGTTCAGGAAGGCAAAGTAGATGGGGGAAGGTGTGACATTTCAAGAGATTTCTCACTCCAACTGCCACTTGCTGAATTTCCCTATTATTAATTTCTAAGTAATTCTTTATGCTACTGTTCCAAATAATACAAAATGCCTTGACACTGATACCACTCTTTTTAATCATTTGAACAGTTAAACTATTACTTTAAGGTTTTAAACCCCTTTGGAGGTTTTTCTGCAAGCCTTCATCTTAGGCCTTGTACACACGATCAGATTATCGCGCATTAAAGCTCATTACCGCGCGATAGCAACAACGGCGTACACACGTGCAACAGGGCTCTTGCGCGTTAAGTGCCTTGTTGTCGCGCAATCCAACAACCACTCCGACGAGAGTGGTAACAGCTGTTGCGGATCATATATTGCGCGTTTGAGCTCGTGTGTACGCTTACCGCGCATTGACTGGAGTCCGGAACTGTCCCAGCATTCCCAAGTCGTCCTCTCTGGTCTTCCCCCACCCGCTCTGTGGCCGTGACGAAACTGTCCCCGCCCTGCCCCGAACTTATTCCCGGGATTTTCAAATTTCAAGTCTCTTTCACTTCCTGCTCTCTTCCTCGTGGAGTGTGTTTGTGCTCCGATCATCAGTAGCAATGGCGGCCCGCCGTGGAAGACGCGCACCCCTTTGGAGCACGGCAGAGGTGCTGGACCTGATCAGCATCTGGGGAGAGTCCGCCGTGCAGGCGCAGCTACGCGGCAGCAGGAGGAATTATGACACATTTGGCATAATTTCTCGGGCCATGTCAGAGAGAGGGCATGATAGAGACACAGTGCAGTGCAGATCAAAGGTGAAGGAGCTCAGAATTACCTATCACCGAGCGAAGGAGGGAAACCGCCGTTCCGGATCAGCGCCTGCAACATGCAGGTACTATAAGGAAATAGAAGCCATCCTCAGCGGGGACCCCACAACCACTGCCAAAAGTCCCGTGGACACTTCAGCCCCTCCTCGTCCGGTGATTGCCAGAGCCGAGCAGGATGAGGACGTTGTTGAGGAGGAGGAGGAGGAGGAGATGGAGGATGACACGGAGGAAAGCGCAACCGCGTGTAGCCAGGAGCTCTTCAGCAGCCCCGCTGAGACGTCCACCCAAGGCTTGAACTGCAGCTTGTTCTCTGAGGCGGCAGAGGGGGGTTCAGGTAAGTTTCTCCTTCATTCAGCTCTGCTCCTGCTAAAATATCATTGTCTGGGGTGGGGGTGCTTGCGGGTCCCCGCTGTGCACGCTATTTACTCTGCATTCATTAGCAGGGCATCAATACAAGCAGTGATTGTAAAATAATCATCTGCATTTAGGTCAGAAAAGGTTTCCTCGATGTACCTCCAGAGCCTAATACTCAGGTTAGATGGGAGAGCGTTTGTGTCTGCGCTCCCAAAGACGGACACTCTGCCTCTCCAGCTGCAAAGCACAGCCCTGGGAACCATGGCAGCACACAGTGCAGCAGCATACGGTCCCGGCCTGCTACCGGCGGCATGTAGGAGATGTATTCTAGATGGAAGGGGCACTCTGAGGAGAGGGATATTGGGTTCCATCTGTGTGCCCTCTTCCGATTCTTAGCCCCCGGTAAGCCGTCTATTAGAATGTACCTTGTCTGCTTCAGCGCAGCGTAGTGTGTTGACCGCCCTGTACCTTCCAGTGGAATGTGCTACTGGAAGGTTACATTGGCTATCTATGCTATGTGTTAACAATGTCTATATTGTTATTTTTGTATTAGAATTGAGCTTCACAAGGCCGGTGTCTACCCCAGCTGACCGAATGAGAAACATTAGGCGGCGTTCTCGAAGAAACAGGGAGGATATGTTTAACGACCTGCTGAAAGCAACACAAGAATCCGCAAGGGAGAATAGAGCCTGGAGAGAGGAATCCCAGCAGAGGAGGCAGAAACACAGGGACGAACTGATAAGCGTCATGAAGGAGCAAACAGAACTGCTAAAGAACATGATAGCTTTGCAGTCCCAGGCGATAAATGTCCGGGCTCCACTCCAGACAGTTCAGCCGTGTATGCCTCCCACACACCGCAGTCCCTCAAAGCATTTCTTTGAAGGCCACCCTCCACCCCGGTACAGGACAACATCCAGCCCCCCCCCCCCCCAAGCTACTTTTACGAGACCCGGAGCTACACCAACCTGTAACCCCACCCCCATCTTTCAGGTTTCAATAAAAACAGTAACAAATACTTTGAAGAATGCATTTATTTATACACATTATTGAAATGATCCTAAGGTGCACCTCATGCGTCATGGAACTGAACTAGGGAAGGGCATCATTGAAATGCTCCCTGAGTGCCTCCCTTATGCGAGCAGCTTCTCCTTGTGCCACCCTAATACTCCTAGTGGCTGGCTGCTCGAATGCTTCCTCGAGGCGCTGTGCCTCCGTAGCCCACGTAGGGGAAAACTTTTCTCCCCTACTTTCACAAATGTTATGGAGGACACAACATGACGCAATCACGGCAGGGATCTGGTCCTCTGCCAAGTCCAGCCTCCCATACAAACAGCGCCAGCGCCCTTTTAAACGGCCGAAGGCACACTCCACAGTCATTCTGCAGCGGCTCAATCGGTAATTGAACCGCTCCTTGCTGCGATCAAGGTTCCCAGTGTAGGGTTTCATGAGCCATGGCATCAGTGGGTATGCTGGGTCTCCGAGGATGACTATGGGCATCTCCACCTCCCCCACTGTTATTTTTTGATCAGGGAAAAAGGTGCCCCCTTGCAGCTTCCGGTACAGACCAGTGTTCCTGAAAATGCGGGCATCATGCACCTTTCCCGACCACCCAGCATTGATGTCCGTGAAACGACCCTTGTGATCCACGAGTGCTTGCAGCACCATGGAGAAGTAGCCCTTCCTGTTTATGTACTCCGTCGCGAGATGGTCTGGAGCCAAAATAGGGATGTGTGTGCCGTCTATGGCTCCCCCGCAGTTAGGGAATCCCATGGCAGCAAAGCCGTCCACAATCTCTCGAACATTGCCCAATGTCACTGTCCTCCGTAGCAGGATGCGATTGATGGCTTGGCACACTTGTGAGAGGGCTAATCCGACGGTGGTCCTCCCGACTCCAAACTGGTTTGCAACGGACCGATAGCAGTCGGGAGTCGCCATCTTCCATACAGCAATCGCAACACGCTTCTCCACAGTTAGGGCTGACCTCATGTTGGTGTCTTTCCGTCGCAGGGCAGGGGCCAACTCTGAGCACAGTTCCAGAAAGGTTGCTTTCCGCATTCGAAAGTTCTGTACCCACTGCTCGTCATCCCACAGCTGCATAACAATGCGATCCCACCACTCGGTGCTCGTCTCTCGCGACCAGAAACGGCGTTGCACCGTGTGCAGATGATCGGTGAAGGAGCTGAGCAACGCGGTGCTGTTGCTCTGCATGGCATCGATCAGCCCCTGCTCCTCGGTGTCCTCATCTGACTCGGAGCTCATTGCGTACTGAGCAACAAGCCGAGATGTATTCAGTATGTTGAAGGCGACAATGGAGATCATAGCAGGATCCATGCTGTCGCTGTAGCGATTGATTGCAAGTGGTGCGTTGAGTCACTGCAATGTTGAAAATAGGCGCGAGTTGCTATTGGCAACGAGGAAGACGCTAGGGGAACACAAAGCACCATGGGAAACTGAGAGTTTACCCATGGCGCTTTGCGTTCCTTTCCTTCATCCCATGATTCATAGCGCCGATTCAGGGAAAATGGAACGATGGGATAGGTGCCCAGAAGTCATTGCGCTCAACCGCGATAATGCGTGTAATTTTGTTGCGTTGCAGGGAGCAACGTGTGTACGCGTTGTCCCGCAATAAAGGTCACGTGAGTTTTGTAGCGCGATTGCCTTGTTGCGCTTTAATCTGATCGTGTGTACATAGCCTTATTATTCCTTTTGGATACTTAGACAGCAAAGTCAAGACAAAATCTTTGGCTACATTAAAGATTTATGTTTTCAGTGAAAATGGATTCATTTCCCATACTATGGTTTATCCCTAT
>ML688080.1:1840-18690 GCA_007922175.1 Pelusios castaneus | reverse complement strand
GTGTTACATGGACTCTCTCACTTTGCTGGAGAGGACCATGGCCAAGACCCTCGAAGGTGATTAGGCTCCTAACTTGCCCTGAAATTAATAGAAGTTAGGAACCTAAATACATTCAAAGATCTGGGCCTATGTATGTATGCTGTCAAATAGGTGGCTACATTTCCTCCACTATATCATTTCTCATTCTCTCTAATCACTCTGAATTTTGCTTCTCTCACTCTATTCATTCCCCACACTTTTCAAGATTAGTTTTATCTGAAAATCTACTCATGGTTTAATTTACATCAAAGAAAAGCACTGAACAAAGAAAGGGAAGAAACCGCCTTGATGCTTCATTTCCATGGCCTGCCAAGCAAATCAGCTACGTAATTTTTTATTTCTTTTAATAAAGTGTGGGGTCAAAAGGCAAGTAAAGCCAAACACTTGATTTTGGAAGATGTGCTGTATTTAAAACACACAGAGTGCTGACACTCTTTTCAGTAAACCATATGAGAAAAGAATTCCAAGGACATTTCTCCCTTGCTGGGTGTAACTCATTTTGTGGCCTACCCTTTCTCATTTTGTCCCTACATCAGGGGCACAGTGATGCTGGAGAGAAGGGGCAAGCCCCCGGGCACTGGGCTACAGGGGGCACCAGGCAGTGGGGTTCTGTAAGGTGTGGGGTGGCACGGGGTTCCCAGAGTATCAGAAAAGTGGGCTTGGTCCCTGGGCACTGGCAGACAGTGAACACCCTCGCTAATGCCACTGCCCTACACATTTGTGCTATTCTTCTTTTCTCCCTCTTCCTAATTCATCCATGTTTCCATCTTTGTAGGATTATGTCCAGTTCTGGGCACCTCATTTCAGGGAGGATGTGGACAAATTGGAGAAAGTCCAGAGAAGAACAACAAAAATTAATAAAGGTCTAGAATACTTGATTTACAAGGGAAGATTGACAGAGCTGGGTTTGTTTAGTCTGGAGAACAGGAGACTGAGAGGGGACATGATAATAGATTTCAGATACGTAAAAGGTTGTTACGTTGATTCTTGTTAACCGCTGTAATAGGACAAGAAGCAATGGGCTTAAATTACAGCAGGGGAGGTTTCGGTTGGACATTAAGAAAAAATTCCTAACTGTCAGAGTGATTAACCACTGGAATAAATTGCCTAGAGTGGTTGTAGAATCTCCATCATTAGAAATTTTTAGGGGTAGATCAGACAAACACTGTCAGGGATGGTCTAGATGGTACTTCGTCCTGCTATAAGTGCAGTGGACTGGACTCGATGACCTATTTCTTTAAGAGACCATGTGGGTAGGTGGGAGCCAGAGAAGCTGATGTGCAATAAAGGAGGATGTTTCTATTTATTATGCATCATGATAACCAATGTGGGGAATCAGAAAAATGGTGTGTGGCTGATTGGGAGAATGGTTTAAATAACACACATCAGTGCTTTTTAGGGAGTTTGGCTCCCACTTTTGCAGCTTGCCCTGATTTTTGCATATTCAAGAGGGTGTCCCAGGAGGCCCCTGTCACAACCTGTCAGCTTTTAACCCTTTCAGGTGCCTTCCAGCTAGTCCCAGCCTTTGCCTTTTTATGAGGATCAAACTCGTAGCCCCACTGAAGGACAATGGTGGGCAGTCAGGTCAGCCCTTTCACAGCAGCTAACACACCCAAAGCTGGCCGTTTTGTCTCTTGACTACAGATCCGACAGGGGGGAACTTCCCCAGAGAGTTGGGTGGGAGTAACTCTGGCTGATGGAGGGTCTGGATCCCACCACCGCAGCCCCCCCCCCCCCCGGTGGGGGAAGGAAAATGCTCACAGAAGGTGGCTAAGGGTCAAATTTCCCTGCCATGCTCCGAGACGCTTACCTGACTTGCCGTGAGCAATGCTAATAAGCTCCTTGTTATGGGGTGTTGGGGCAGACAGACAGAGGCCTGGAGCTACTGGGAGAGCTGGACCAAAGAGATGGAGACACATGGCCAATGAACACAGATGCCGACATCCCACTCTCCTCCCTCCAGACTATCCCTCTGGACAGCTCCCCTGAGACTACCATCTACGCTAAGAGAATAGGCCACACTCAAAGCAAGGAAGTGGGGGAGGCCATGGGCACATTTTGGAGCTCCATGGCTGACCCAGGCCCCGCCCATGTCCCCACCCCATGCCTTACCCCACCACGCCCCCAGGCAGCCATGCCCCTTCACCCTCAGCAATTCCTGCATCCCCCCACCCAGCACTTACTGTCCATCACAGTTCTAAGTGTCCGTACTTCTTTCTTCAAACCACCGCATGTATCCACAAGCTTATACCAACCAGTTTACAACAATTCAAAATAATTGTCTGGGTGTGCTTCCCATCCTATATAAACATTTAGGTGCATATACACAGTGCATAGCTCAGGGGTTGGCAACCTTTGCCGGCCCCTGTGCCAGCCCCACCCAATGCACCCTCAGCACCTGGAGCCAAAAGGGGGCAGGGCCAGACCAGGTGCCCTACCGACCGGGGCCTGTGCCGGCATCAGCCGGCAGACGGCCTCTGGTTCCCGGCCCCGGGGCCAGATCCTGTCCGCAGGGGCGGCGCAGGGCTGATGGCCCCTGCTGGCCCCGCTCCTTTGCTGAGTGGCAGGAGGGGAGCGGAGCAGAGCGGGTCACGTTGCCTGGCCCGGCCCGGCCCGCCCAGAGACGCGCCACTGCCGGCAGGGCAGAGCCGGCCCCAGCCATGGCCGGCAAGAGGGCGAGTCGGGTCAGGCTCCACTCCCCTCTACTCCTGCCGTCCATCAAAGGGGCAGGGCCAGCAGGGACCCTCAGCTGTGCTCTGCAGCTGCTGGCCCCGTGATTTGTGAGGCCAGCGGGGGAGCCTGAATGGCTCTGCGTGCCGCTCAGGCTCAGCCCACGTGCCAGCAACAATCATTGTGTTTAGTAAGGCAGACAAGAGAAAATGCATTACTACTAGTGACAATCATGAGGGTTCAAAGTCAAAGACCACACTACTGAATGACTGAGGAATACAACTTTAATAGTACAGACAGGAGTGATTCCCAGATGTGCAGCTGGGAGCAGCCATGTTAAACCACCTGTAGGACACATCTCCCAATTCACACAACATTGTCCCATGCTAGGAAGTGTCTCTAACATCACCACCTTCTACAAGTATCTCTCTACTCTACTAACTGTAATAAAAATAAAATGCACAGTTGTTTTCCCAGTGAAGTAATAGCGGGAGAGGGTGGCCACCAGATTTTGCAGCGTAGGCCTCAATGATCTGATGCCTTTAGTAAGGTCTCTTTCCGTGTGCAGTAAACACAAATCTGACAGTCTCTTTTGACCCATTGTGGATCACAGTTTTGTCTACGTCACATGGCAGAAAATGAAAGTTGTTAGGGAGGAAAGTAGTAGAGAGAAAGTGTATGTGCATTATAATTAAGAAATGAGGGAAGGGTGTAATTAAAGATGGCTCAAATCTAGCGTAAATCTATAAGGATTTAAGAGAGTAAACACCAAACTCCAATGAAATTCATGGAGTGTGATAATCTGGCCCCCTTGGAAATATTAAAAAACAAGAGGAGCTAAAAGATGAGATTACTTACAGGAGTAGTTGGATGTACACCACAGATATTACACACAGATACGACTGCTTGAGGGGAGGAAACATTATATCAAAGGACCAGCAATTCCTTAGAAGAGAAAAAGCAGGTCCTAGAAAAGTGCAACTCTGGTTTTGGTTTACATAAATAAATAAATCACAGTATTTGTAACAGCCTATGAAGACCTGAAACTTGCAAAGCTGGGCTGGGCTGTCTGTGGGGATAATTATCTATCACCTAACTTAGACCTATGGGCTGCTATTGTTCTGTGTCTGTCGGTGTCACAAGAGCTTGCTCCTGCCTTTTTAATAAGTCACTGGGAAGGTGAGGGGCACCAGATGATTGTGAAACCAGAAAGTGGGGGGAGACCATGCAACAATCCAGCCCCCAAAGCAGAGGTTAAAGTATGCCGGAACGCTGTTCCGGGGCCCACAAATTTGTCGGGCCAGCATTCTGGGGCCCAGGAAACCAGAAAACTCTGGCAGAACGCATGTTCCGTTCTCCCCTGCAGCTCTCTGGCCAGAGAAGTAGGGATGGGTGGGCCGAAGAGGGTAGGATTGGGGAGCCGGGACCCAGAGTGCTGGGGAGTTGCAACCGGGATGGCTGGGTGGGCCAGGGAGCTGGTGGCGAACTAGAGTGTCGGGAAATGGGGACTGGGAGGATCGAGGAGCTCGGGCTGGGAAGACGGGTCCGGGGAGCTGCTGGGCAATGGGAAATGGGGGATTGGGGAGCACCTGGGCCAGACAGGACTCAGGTTCTGGGGCTCTAAGAGTGAGTGGGGGTGTGGGGTGGGTTTCCATGGCGGGCTTCATGCTGGGGGGCCCGGCCCATCCCACCTCCTGCCCAGTCCTGGCATGCAGCTGGGAGCTGGGCTATGGCTGGTCACCTCACCTCCAGACTTGGGGATGCAAGCAGCCCTTTCTTTCTCTTCTTTCTTTCCTTTTCTGCTTCTTCTCCCTGAAAAAAACCCAAACAAACAAAAAAAAAACTTTAAACAATTAATTTTAATTAAAAACCTTTTTAAAAGGTTTTTTAAAAAACCTATCTAAAAATTACATTTCAATTAAAATTAATTCAAATTCAATTAAATAAAAATGTAAATCCAATTATTTTAATTACAATCTGTATTAATTCAATTAATTACTTTTAATTTAATTTTAATTAAATAAACTGGTGGCCCTTCAAGGTTTTAAAAATCTGTATTTTGGTCCCTCAACCAAAATGAATGGGAACTACTGATTTATAATGCAAAATTTTAAATGTGTTTATTTGCTTATTCTTTGTCTTTCTAATGATACTGCTATCTCAGAAAAGATATTACAAAAACAAGGAGTCCTGTGGCACATTTAAAGACTAACAAATGTAGTTGTTAATTTGTAAATTTGTTTGCCTTTAAGTGCCCCCGGACTCCCTGGGGGCAGGGGCGAGCGGGTCTAGGGGGTGGGCTCTGCTCTCCCGCCCCACCTCTGGGACGGCCCTCCCTCCCCTAGGGAGAAACAGCCGGCCCAGGGAAGGGGAGGGAGAGGGGAGGGGCAGGAGCTGTTACCAGAATTTGGTGAAAGTGACTTAAGATTTTTATGTTCCAAGTTTGGCATTGCATTTAATGAAGTGAAATGTGCATATCGGGAATATAAAGATCACAATACTTATTGTGTTATGCAGTGTTTGCTAGTTTGTGACAGTAACTGATATAGACACAAATGCCATATAAAATTATAAATTATAAATATTTTTAGGGAGCGATAACCGATGCATGTGGTAGTGAAAAGTGGTTGCAAATGCCTACCTGGGCTGGGGCCCGCACATGCATGAAGGGGGACGGACAATACAGGGAGGGGGCCCAGAAATTAGGATGGTTCCGGGGCCCATCAAATTATACTTTAACCACTGCCCCAAAGTATTACTTTTCTAAAATCTCATGATTTTCAAGGGTCTGACTCACAGCTTTTGAACAGCAGGGGATGGAGTGCTGGAGCGGTGTAGATAAAGGGATCTTAGTGCAAATGAGAACCTGGCCCATTGTATTTTGAGCTAACAGTGTCCCTTTAACTTGGTGACCAGGTTTTCAGTCACAGCGAGAGTCCTACAAACTTTCCCAGGGAGAGCGACTCGTGGTTCGGGAACAGCAGAAGCCGGGTTACTACCAAGCTGCTGTGGTGAGGTTCACATAGAATTTATTTCAAGTGATATATTCAGAGCTCCTCTGGTCTTTTCATCACAGAAAACATGCAACTGGGAAATTTCAAAACAGCATCACAGTCACTCATAAGGCAACTATTTAGGGATTAAAAACCAGTCTGTGTAGGGTGTAAAATTGTTGAGTGTCCATCACAGCTAGGATAGGGGCAGAGAGACACACTCAGGTCTTGTCTACACGAGAAAAATAAATCCACACATTTATGTCGACTTTCAACCATTATAGCTGTGGCTGTTGTTCACCCTGCTCTCCTTGGGCCACTGGAGAGCGTACTCACCTCAGCACCTAAGGGGCAGTGTGGGGGGATCTGAGAGACCCATCCCTCAGCTCCCTGCTGGGAACCCTCAGGCTCCCAGACTTCCTGTAAACTGCTCCCTCATTCCCAATCCTGGTCCCAGGAGTCTGGAGGCAGAGCAGCCACACCAGGACTTCTCTTCTCCCCTGTCACAGCTGAGCGCTGACTGCAGCCCCTGCATCCTGCCCAGTCCTGGCTCAGAGCCGGGAGCAGGCTGCAGCCACCCACTTCCAGGTTTGCAGCTGATTAGCCGCCTCCCGCCCCCCTTCCACCAGTGTCATAGTGAGAGCTTCTGCAGTGCCTGAGGGCCAAGCCCACATTTCCCCCTCCCGGCTTCCCATGTAACAGGGCGAGGAGGGGGATGGGATATACGGAGGTGCTTCTCTGTTCTCTCTCTCCCCTGCAGGGCAGCAGGGCCATTCTCACTGCATGCTGTGCCACAAGCAGCCGCAGGACGGCTGAGCTAGGGAAGGGGGACGGGGAGGAGGAAGCAAAGCCCCCATCCCTGACTTCTTCAGGGCTGGAGGCAGGTTTTTGAGCCTCTCTGCCTCACCCTCTGCAGCTGCAGCAAGAGACATGGGGCAGCCCCCACCCCAGCAGGTTCTTCCATCCAGCCCTGAGCCCCCCAAACTCAGGAATCCCCCCAGCTCCCACCCCACCCTCACTTACAGTGCAGTGCTGAGGGAATGGGAATCCCCATCTGCAGCTGTGGAAAGATAAAGTAAAACCAAATAGCTGGAGAATCCTGGAGAAAGGGTGTAAAATAGCTCTGGAAAAACGGGGAAGAAAACACTCTTAAGAGGGGACCAGCCAGAGGCAGCCAGAGGGAAAAGGATAAACTCAGAGAGAGGTTAGAAAACATGAGGGGGATGATCTGGGACAGGGGTCAGAGGAGAGGGGGAGAAACACAGAGAAATAAACAGGGATGGGAAACAAGGGCTAAAAATCTGGTGAGTAAAAGCGAAGAATGTGAAAGAAAAGGAAACACAAAAGGACAGAGATTTATAAACCATCACTGAAGGTGAGACTGTAATTCATGGATTTCACTGTGTTATCATTTTAGTATTGTTAAAAAAACTGTTCCCAAAATCTGTGCATCTTTTCCATGGCTGGACATTGACGTTACTGCTTAGCTCCTTTCCAGTCAGTTGGTTATTTACAGTAAATTACATTGACAGCAAAGCGAGCAGGACAGTCTGTATTTATTTATTTAATTTCCCAGCCTCAGTTGCTGCCGGGAGAGTGGGGGGTTTGTTTCCCTCGTTGGCTGTGTCTCTCCAGCACCAACAGGGAATGTACCAGCATGTCCCTAAGATGAGAGCTGGAGCTTCATCGTGTGATATGTCACTATCCATCCTGTGCTCTGTCCCTTGTGCTGTCCATAGATATCTAGAGCTCTGTGGGAGGGGGCTGGATACCTGGTGCTGACTCTTTGTTCCCAGATTTACTGAATTTATTCAGAGGTGGCTAAAGAGACACGAAATCTGTTCTTCACATTTCTTCTGCCCATCAGCAATCACTGTGGGCTCCAGGGAGGTGTTATTGGGATTGGACGAACTCTGACAGTCTCTAGGCGTCTGTCTCATTGGGTGCAGGTTTCTCTCTCATTCAGTGTGTGTTTAGACGGGACAAGGGGTGGTTTCCCCTCAGTGTAACTGGTCAGGAGGAATTCTGTGGTTGGAGGGTGTTGGAGGAGCTGAGGTTTGACGTTCCCCTCCCAGAATCTGGTCTGGTCTGCCGCTCTGCCTCCCCAATTGCCCACTCCTGGGATCAGACTTACCCCACTTTGTAGGTGGACCCCCACTCCTGAGTCAGTCCACACCAGCATCCTGCATGTAATCGATCCCAGGCAGTGGAAGTGCGCTCGCTAACCACTCAGGGGACAGTCCCCCAGTGAGCACCCCTAGCCCCCAGCTGCCCATGCTGCCCACCCCCTAACACTGCCTCTGGTTGCCCAATGCTGAACCTGTGTCAGAGTGTCTGTCCTGTCTCATTTCCTGTCACGTAGATACCTGACGCCAAAACGGGACAGAACCCGTGACCTCCCCCACCCGAACTGCCATGTTTTCTGGCCTGCCTCTATTTCTAACCAACTCGGGAACATTAACAGACTAGGGAAATACAACCTACACGACTCTACTGTAAGATGGGTGCATATCTGGCTGGATAACCGCCTCCAGAGAGGAGTCTGGCTGGATTCTTTTACTTTATTTACCATTGCTCAAGCTTTCCCTTTACGCAGAGCCACCGAGACATAGCCTCATGGCAAATTAAAGGTCAGAAGACAGAAATAAATTTTATTCACCAGTTTTTCTCATCTGATTCTGCAGTATCCATATAATTAAACAAACAAAATAGGGACTTTCAGGGTGCTTAGCACACTCTGCTAAAAGTGATGTCTACGCTTCAATTTATTGAAATTGGATCACATTTTGATTTTTTGTACTGAATCCGAATGGAAAGAAAATGTTCTTACAACACTAAATCAAAATGAATAATTTGGAGGGAACTGATATATTTTATATTTATAAAATTATACAGGTATATTCTGATTTTGAGGCTTTCATTTTATATTATAATCGACCCTGGAATATAAAAGAAACTTTGAAACAAAACTGTTTCCAACTGAAAACCCAAAGGGAAACATTTTAACCTTATTGAAATGTTTCATTAAAAAAAAAAATCTATGAAAGAGGACACGTTCCCATGGACAGTTCTGTCTTCAACTAATGGAATTATTAGAAGGAAACATTGTTCCATTAGATATTTTTTTCAACAAAATCTAATTTTTAGGAGAGACCAAATGACCAGAATCCCAGGGCAGTGGGACATCTGAAATATTTCAGAAAAGTTGTGTGTCCATTTGCACTAGTCATCATCACAGTTCATTTAAAGGTTCCCTTTCCCTTACAGACGTGGTTCTCAACCTCTGTGTCGGGACAGTATTGTATCACCACACAGCAGTGAGTCTGTCAGGGAGAGCCGGGGAGATGGCTGGATTCGGCATTGGGTGGGTGGGCTGGTGTGTCCTGGAGGGTCGTGAAATGCTGCTAAGTGTGTCACAACCCACAAAACATTGAGAATAACGGCCTTTCAGACTGCAAAATTAAACCACACCATCAGACCAAATCCAGGAAGGAAACAGTTTCAGCCCAGGCCATTTCTGAGAAGGAGAAAGTGAAACTAAACTCCATTGTTGTCTCCTTTCCCGTCTTTCCTGCCCAAGTAGCCATGGCTGCTGTGAACCCAGCAAAAACTCTCCAGGAGGAAACGACCTGTCCCATCTGTCGGCAGTATTTTACGGATCCAGTGTCTCTAGACTGTTATCACAATTTCTGCAGAGTCTGCATCACCCAGCGCTGGGAGGGATCCCAGACAGCCTCCTGCCCTCAGTGCCAACAGGCCTTTTCTGGGAGGAACCTCAAGCCAAACACGCAGTTCAGGACTATTGTGGAAGTAGCCAGAGGACTTAGGCTGCAATCATTGAGGGAAGCGGAAACAGAAAGACTGTGTGAGAGACACAGGGAGGCCCTAAGACTGTTCTGCAAAGAGGACGAAATCCCCATCTGTTGGGTGTGTGACAGGTCCAAGGAGCACCAAGATCACATGGTGATTCCTGCAGAGGAAGCAGCTGAAGAATTCAAGGTATGACCCAGTGTTATTTTTACAGCCAGAGTCTTGGGAAACTCCCCTTACCTCAGGGCTAGGATTTTCTTTAGGCCCACACAGACACTTGGGATTTCAGGCCTAACTAGATTCCTCAGCAACTCATCCAAAGACTCCTGCAGGAGAAGTGTGGCCCTGGATAAACATCCTAAGACTTTGACTCTGCAGTGAAGATCTCGTCCACTCCTATTTTCTATACACAGTTTTCAGGGCAGTTACACACCCACTTTTCTACCCCTCCCCACTTGTGACACCAGGTACCTGCTCCTGCCATAAGCCCTGCTCTGGGCAGGCTGCAATCTAAATGGACAATGTAGACCAAGAGTGGGAGGGGAAACTGAGGCACAGAGCAGGGATTTAGTTATCCAGGGTCACTGAGCAGGTCACTGGTAGAGCTGGGACTAGAGCTCAGGGCTCCTAAACCACAGAGTAGGGCCCTTACCACTAGACCATGCTGCCTCCCCTATGGGGCATTGAGCACTAATGAAGCCAGGCCATTAGGAGAGAAAGATGCCTTGAGAAACTTCCCAGACCCAGAAGATGGTGCTTCATACTGGGAGTCTGAATTGCTGTGTTGTTCCATTAGGGGTTCATCTCAGATGTCGCCTGCACTGGAGGAGATCATAGAATCATAGAATAATAGGGATGGAAGGGACCTCATGAGGTCATCTAGTCACTGGGCTAAACGCTGAGTGGGCCCTCAGCACCTTCAGAACATGGACAAAAGGGCTGCAGACAAGGCAGGTTCAGGCCACACACCACTGGGATTAGACAGGGATGCAGCAAATCTAACCCCTGGGCGGTGCTGAGCTGTGTCAGGTGAAGAATCAGTCAAAGTGGTTCCAGTATCCAAAGGCTGCTCTCCATGGCGCAGGATTTTGAAATCTTCACTGCTTCCAGGAACTTTTGAGGGAGCTGGGAATAGCTACTCAGACAGCATTGCTACTTGAAGGACTAGCCGGAAGGCAAACACCAAACATTCTTGCCAAAAGCCAACATGTCTAATGGCTCTGAGTGCTCAACCCAGTTCTGACCAACCAGTGCCACTCCCTGCTGGTCGGGGCTGAATTTCAGAGGGATTTGGTCTCCATTGAAAATCCCCACCTGTATTTTGAGCCCTGGTGGCATCTGGGATTTGTATCTCTTTGTTGGTTAAACCTTTTCTGAAACAGGATATTTCATCTGGCAAAAGAAAGAAATCCAAGGTTCTGACTCAGGCTATGTACACACGATCAGATTAAAGCACAACGTGGCAATCGCATTATAAAGAACACGTGACCTTTATTGCAGGAGAGCGCGTACACACGTACACACTTGCAACGCAACAGAATTCTTTGCAATATCGCAGTGCAGTGCAATGAATTCTGGGCACCTATCCCATAGATCAATTTTCCCTGTATCGGTGCTTGGAATCCTGGGATGAAGGAAAGGAACGCAAAGCGCCATGGGTAAACTCTCAGTATCCTGTGGTGCACTCTGTTCCCCTTGCGTCTTCCTTGTTGCCAATAGCAACTCGCACCTATTTTCAACAGTGCAGTGCCACAGTACTTGCGAGCATCACAACTGAGACAGCATGGATCCTGCTCTAATCTCCATTGTCACCTTCAGCATTCTTAATACATCTCGGCTGGTTGCTCAGTACGCAATGAGCTCCAAATCAGACGAGGACGCTGAGGAGCAGGGGCTGATCGATGCCATGCAGAGCAACAGCACCACGTTGCTCAGCTCCTTCACGGATCACCTGCACACGGTGCAACACCGTTTCTGGTAGCGAGAGATGAGCACTGAGTGGTGGGATCGCATTGTTATGCAGCTGTGGGATGACGAGCAGTGGGTACAGAACTTTCAAATGCAGAAATCAACCTTTTTGGAATTGTGTTCAGAGTTGGCCCCTGCCCTGCGACGTAAAGACACCAGCATAAGGTCCGCCCTAACCGTCGAGAAGCGTGTTGCGCTAGCTGTCTGGAAGATGGCGACTCCTGACTGCTACCGGTCGGTTGCAAACCACTTTGGAGTCGGGAGGTCCACCGTCGGATTAGCCCTCTCACAAGTGTGCCGCGTTCTGCTACGGAGGACGGTGACATTGGGCAACGTTCAAGAGATTGTGGACGGCTTTGCTGCCATGGGATTCCCTAACTGCGGGGGAGCAATAGACGTCATACATATCCCGATTTTGGCTCCCAACCATCTCGCGACCGAGTACATCAACAGGAAGGGCTACTTCTCCATGGTGCTGCAAGCACTCGTGGATCACAAGGGGTGTTTTACGGACATCAATGCTGGGTGGTCGGGAAAGGTGCATGATGCCCGCATTTTCAGGAACACTGGTCTGTACCGGAAGCTGCAAGCCTTCTTCCCTGATCAAAAAATTACAGTGGAGGATGTGGAGATGTCCATAGTCATCCTCGGAGACCCAGCATACCCACTGATGCCATGGCTCATGAAGCCGTACACCGGGAACCTAGATCGCAGCAAGGAGCGGTTCAATTACAGATTGAGCCATTGCAGAATGACTGTAGAATGTACCTTTGGCCATTTAAAAGGGCGCTGGCGTTGTTTGTATGGGAGGCTGGACTTGGACGAGGACAACATCCCTGCTGTGATTGCGGCGTGCTGTGTCCTCCATAACATTTGTGAAAATAGGGGAGAAAAGTTTTCCCCGGGTGGGCTATGGAGGCACAGCGCCCCGAGGCAGCATACGAACAGCCAGCCACTAGGAGTATTAGGGGGGCACAACAAGGAGCTGCTCGCATACGGGAGGCACTCAGGGAGCATTTCAATGATGCCCTCCCGTAGTTCACTTCAAGGACGCATCAAGTGCACCTTATGAGATTTTCACTGTGTACAAATAAAGCCACTCTTCAAATTTTTTGTTACTGTTTTTATTAGGAGATGAAGGGGAGAGGGGTGGTGGTGGGAGATGTTAAAGCTGCGTGTAGCTGCGGGTCTCTAAAAAGTAGCTCTGTGAGGGACTGGATGTTGCAGTATACCAGGGGGATGGGTGGCCTTCAAAGAAATGCTTTGAAGGACTACGGGGTGTGGGAGGCAGACACGGCTGAACTGTGTGGAGTGGAGCCTGTACATTAATCGCCTGGGTCTGCAAAGCAATCATGCTCTTGAGCAGTTCTGTTTGCTCCTTCATAATGCTTATCAGTTCGTCCCTGTGTTTCTGCCTCCTCTGTTGGGATTCCTCTCTCCAGGCTCGATTCTCCCTCACGGATTCCTCTGTAGTTTTAATCAGCTCTTGAAACATATCCTCCCTGTTTCTTCGAGGATGCTGCCGAATGTTTCTCATGCAGTCAGCTGTGGTACACACCGGCCTTGTGAAGGTCGAATCTAATAAAAAGAATAATAATACAGCTATTGTTAACACATAGCATAGATAAGCAATGTAACCTTCCAGTAGCACATTCCACTGGAAGGTACAGGGCAGTCAACATCCTATGCTTCACTGAAGCGGACAAGGTACTTCCTAATAGAAACCCTACTGGGGGCTAACATTCTGCACAGGGCACACAGATGGAACCTGATATCTCTCTACTTAGAGTGCCCCTGCCAGCTAAAATACATATCCTACATGCCACCGGATGCAAGCCAGGACCGTATGCTGCCGCATTGTGTGCTGCCATGGTTCCCAGTGCTGTGCTTTGCAGCTAGCGAGGCCGAGTACCCTTTTACGGGAGCGTAGACACATACGGTCTCCCATGTAATCTGAGTAGGAGGCTCTGGAGGTACATCGAGGAAACCTTTAGTGACCTAAATACAGCTGATTTTTTGACAATCACTGCTTGTGTTGATGCACTTCTAATGAATGCAGACTAAAGAGCGTGCACAGCGGGGACCGAGACAGCAAGCACCCCCGCCCCGGGCAATGATATTTTAGCAGGAGCCATAGCTGCACGAAAGAGAAACTTACCTGAACCCTCCTCTGCCGCCTCAGAGGACACACTGCAATTCATGTCTTGGGTGGACATCTCAGCGGGGGTGCAGAAGAGCTCCTGGCTACACGCTGTTACGCTCTCCTCCAGGTCATCCTCCATCTCCTCCTCCTCATCGATCACGTCCTCATCCTGCTCAGCTCTAGCATTTCGTGGATGGGGGGGGGGCAATGTGACCACAGGACTCTTTGCAGTGGTTATGGGATCCCCACTGAGGATGGCTGCTATCTCCTTGTAGTACCTGCATGTAGCAGGCGCTGATCCCGAATGGCGGTTTGCCTCCTTCGCTCAGTGATAGGTTATTCTTAGCTCCTTCACCTTTGATCTGCACTGCACAGTGTCTCTATCGTAACCTCTCTCTGACATGGCCCGAGAAATTATGCCATATGTATTGTAATTTCACCTGCTGCCGCGTAGTTGTGCCTGCACAGCAGACTCTCCCCAGATGCTGATCAGGTCCAGCACCTCTGCTGTGCTCCAAATGGGTGCGCGTCTTCCACGATGGGCCGCCATTGCTAGTGAAGCTCGGAGCTGCACTCCACTCCACGAAGAAGAGAACAGGAAGTGAAACAGAGGAGAAATTCAAAAATCCCGGGAATCAAAACAGGGCGGGGACTGTTTCATCACGGCCACAGAGCGGGTGGGGGGAAGACGAAAGAGGACGACTTTGGAATGCTGGGACACTTCCGGAGGCCAATCATTGCGTGGTAAGCGTACACACAAGTCGAAAGGTGCAAGAGCTGATCCGCGTTAACTGCTACCACCCTGGTAGAGGTGGTTTTTCTTTTGCGCTACAATAGGGCTGTTGACGCGCAACAGCCCTATTACACGTGTGTACGCTGTTGTTGTTATCACGTGGTAATGGCTGTTAATGTGCGATAAAGTGATCGTGTGTACATGGCCTCAGTTTCCTGTTAGTGTAAATCAATGGAGAAACCAGGTCAAACCATTTCAAGAAACCTCAAATAAAAAGGAAAAGAGAAAGTGGGAGAAGTGAGTTCCCCAGCCAGTCCTCCTCTCTCATGCCCTGATCAAGACCCTCCTACTCTCTTCTGCCAACAGAACAACCCGTTTGCGTGGGCGAGGGGGAGGCCCTCGAATAGCCGGAGATTCCCCCTGCCTAGAACCTAGTGGCTGATCTGCAATGGCTGGGAAGGGGGAGAGTTCTCAGCATTGCTGCATAAAGCAGCCTCAGACTCTTCTGTGCCGTCCCCTTCTGCAGCCAGCCAGCGGGAGGGAAGAGATGTACCTCTCCCTTCCTAATGCCCATAGCGTTCCTGCTGCCCACCCCCACGCCGCTGTCTGGCCCTCCCGCAACTAGTAAACTCATCAGCCTACTGCTACTTCCTCCTTTCCACTCTCTTGCCCCCAGTGGCAGCGGGACTCTAGCTGCCATGGCTCCCCAGCAGCAGCGGGGCTCCACTGCCAGCTTGGTGTCATGGGCAAACTTTATAAGTGTGCTCTCTATGTCATCATCTAAATCACAGATGGAAATATTGAACAGAACCGGACCCAGAACACACCCCTGCGGTAACCCTCGTAACGCTCTAAAAATGTGCATTTATTATAACTCCCATTCAGGTTCTAGACATAGAGGGGAGAGAGAGACAAACACATTACATCTAAATGGATGAATGAACAGAAAAATGTCCATGGATGCGGCTGCTTTTAAAAATGTGAGATAAAAATACTAATTATAATTCGAGGTGGTTAATGCTCACTTTCCTCTTTCTAAGCCTAGCACTGGAGTCGTATTTTCAAATTTTCTATTGACCCTGCATCAGCCAGTGCTGGGAGAGGTCTGATGTGAATGTCTCCTGCCCTTCATGCAGAGAAACTGTGCAACAGAGAAACCTCTGTGGTCATGTCGATCATAAATTCCTCAGCTCTGCTCTCTGGAGAAGTGTCTGAACACACGGTGCTGACCATATTCTTACGAGAGCCTCCAGTGTAGACATATCCCTAGTGTCTCTATACCCTGAGCAGAGACAGACAAGTGCCTTACAATAAATCCACAAGCCAGCCTGCCAGGCGGGGAATTATCCTCTTTTGAAATTAACCACCTAAGTCTGGCTGGATTCTTTTACTTTATTTTATCTTTGCTCAAGCTTTCCCTTTACGCAGAGACACCGAGGCATAGCCTCATCACAAATTAAAGAAGATAAGACAGAAATAAATTGTATTCTCCAGATTTTCTCATCTGATGCTGCCGCATCCATATAATTAAACTAATAAAACAGGTATGTTCAGAGTGGTTAGTACACTCTACTAGAAGTGATGTCTACACTACAATTTGTTTACATTTAATAAAATTTATTGCAGTTTACTGAAATTGAATACCTATTTCATTTTTATTTTTCATATTGAATCAAAGTGGAAAGAAAAAAGCTTTCTACCACAGTAAATGAAAATGAATAATTTGGAGGGAACTGAAATATTTCATTTCAATAAAACTGTACAGTTATATTCTGATTTTGACGCTTTCATTTTATGTTATAATCGTATATGTAATATAAAATAAACTTTGAAAAAAAATTGTTTCCAACTGAGAAGCCAAAGGGGAACATTTAAATCTCACTGAGATGTCTCATTTAAGAAAAAAAAAAGCTAATGAAAATGGACACATTCCCATGGAGAACTCTGATTTCAACACAAGGGCATTATAAGACAGAAAAAAAAAAGTTCCATTAGAAATTTGTTTGACCAGTTCAAATTTTTACGGGAGACTAAAAAAGAGGAGAGGTTGCAGAGCAGTGGGAGTATCTGCAACATTTTGGAGGAGTTCATTGTTAATTTGCATTAGTCAACACAATTCATTCAAAACAAACAAGGAGACCTATGGAACTTTTAAAGACTAACACAATTATTTATGGCTTTTGTGGGAGAAAATCCCACTTCGTCAGATGCTTTGCTGATGGGGAACTTACAGAATGGGAGGAAAATAAATGCAGGGGAGGGTAAATCACAGGATCAAGTCAGACTGGTCATTGGTTCCTTTACCTTCCAGAACACAAAATCAAACACACCATCAGACCCCACCTACAAAACAAACCGCCAATCACTGTGCAAAGTTTCAGCCTTTCTCAAAGAAAGTGAAACTAAAAACTTAATTTCTCTCTCTCTTGCTTTTCTGGCACAAGCAGCCATGGCGGCTACAAATCCAGCCAAAACTCTCCAGGAGGAAATGAGC
>ML688078.1:1355-42975 GCA_007922175.1 Pelusios castaneus | reverse complement strand
CAGCTCTATAGTATAAAAATGTTTCCAGCCTGCCTGGTGCATTTCCCCATGTTTCACTCCCAGTGTGGGATGTTGTTGAAGCTCCTGGTGTGACAGCAGAGTGGGACACGGCTACCAGAGAGGGATTTCCAGGGAGGACACTTCCATCTGAGAATTCACAGGTACTCAACTTGCTGTGGAGTCTACTGATTAAGAAATCTAGTGCAATGTGGGCAGGGGAGGGTAGAATACAAATCTATGGTCCTTTCTGCTCTGCACAGCCCTTAGCCATCCCTGCGTCCTATCCAGAGGAGATGCTTTTTTCTCCAGTAGTGATAGCCACAAAGCCCCTGTTTGCAATTGTCTAGTTTGTTGTACCCCCTGGCTGACAGCCCTGGGAGCAGGAACTGAGTTAGGAGCACAGCTGTGTGTTGATTCCCACACTCCCCTCCTCCCTTTACACTGCAGGGTTCTGTCTGTTATTGGTGGGATGTAGGAGTGAGGCTGGTGTCTCTCACTTTTCTCCCTAAACAAATGAGGAGTCCTGTGGTAC
The DNA here is from genome assembly GCA_007922175.1 of Pelusios castaneus. Taxonomy (NCBI): domain Eukaryota; kingdom Metazoa; phylum Chordata; order Testudines; family Pelomedusidae; genus Pelusios; species Pelusios castaneus. Next base: position 42,443 of record ML688078.1, on the reverse strand, counting down.
TTTAAAGATTTTCAAATTTTCTTTAGGTATAAACTTCTGTGGGATGGACCGACTTTCTGAGATGTAGGAAGCTTTGGTGTGTTAGGTATATATACATATGCAAAGAAGGGAGAGTCACTTGATTATGTGGAGGACCGATGTGAACTAAATCAGTTCAACAGTGTGGATGTTATCCAGTCACAACAGAAAGAGGAAAATTATTTCTTAGAATGAACTGGACACAGACCTAGTCAGAAAGTATCTAGTTTGCATATGAATTCCTGTCCCATCTCTGCAGTTTCCTGCTGAAATCAGTTACTGAGGTGTTTTGCTGAACTATGGTAATTTTCATGTCTGCTCCTGAGAGTCCAGGGAGATTGAAATGCTCTTCCACTTGTTTTTGGATGTTACCATCTTCGAAGTCTGACTAGTGTCCATTTAGTATTTCCAGCCTTAAACATTCACATCTTCTCATCAACTGTTCTGAATGGACCAAATCCTCATTGTTTAAGCTGACCTTCTTAACACTGGTCCTCTCACATCATAATGTGACCCACCCTTCTTTGCTCTCACACACACACACACACATCCCCTAAGAAAATTGAAGTTTCTATCCCATACATCCAGCAAAGAGGGTTCTAACCCATGAAAACTTCTGCCTGGCAAACTTGAAAGTGACTGATAATGAGGTCTTATATGTGACAGCGTCAGACAGCCTTCACTAACGGGGGTGCCACCCGCATCATCTGCAATGGCCGAACCAGGTTGGAGTCCCATCCAACTAATTTCTTTGCTCCTCTAATAGGCCAAATAGGTATTATGCGTATTTTCTTATATCTCTTTTAGATTTTCATAGTTTTAGTGTCACTAAATGTTCCCTTTCAAAGGGGTAGCCATGTTAGTCTATTGTAGAAAGACAACAGAGTCCTGTGGCACTTTTAAAGACTAACAGATTGATTTATCGCATGAGCTTTCGTGGGAGAAAATCCCACTTTGTCCCACAAAAGCTCATGCGATAAATAAATCTGTTAGTCTTCAAAAATGTTCCCTTTTTTGTGTTTTATGAGAAAGAATAAATGTAAGTGCCTGATCTATTTTCTGTCATGATAGATTCATAGGATTTAAGTCCAGAAGGGACCATTAGATCATCTTTTCTGACCTGCTGTGTAGCTCAGGGCACCAAATTTCACCCAATTGCCACTATATTAAGCCTAGAAACTTTAATTTGACTAAGCTCTGGTCTGCACTAGAATTTTACATCATAGATTTTAGAGCCACATGGAAACACAGAATCACAAGGGTGATCTAGTTTAGCCCCACACCAAGATTCAGGATTTGCTGTGTATAAATCACTCCAGACAGCTGGCTATCCGACTTCCTTTTAAGAACCACTAGTGAAGGAGCATCCACAACCTCCCAAGTCAGTCCATTCTCTTCTTCTGCTGTTTTTGTAGGTAGAATGTTCTTCCCGAGGTTTAATGTAAATTTGCTGTGCTGTAGCTTGAACAAATTGCCTCTTGTCCTCCTCCTGTAGCAAGAGAGAACAGCTTTCTCCATCTTTTTATGGCAGTTTCAAGTATATGAATATTGTCATCAAGCACTAATATATCTTTTCTCTTCCAAACTAAATACACCATACACATTGCTCATATGTCTTGCATTCCCTCCCTCTGAGAATCTCTGTCATTCACTTCTACATCCTTAGCACTTTCCACACATTGGTGACATTATATATATATTCCAAGTGAGGTCTATCCAGTGCCTTGTGAAGTGGCACTATTAATTGCCATCACTTAGAATCATAGAATAATAGGGATGGAAGGGACCTCACAAGGTCATCTTGTATGCTATGCCTCTGTTAATTTAACCCAAAACAGCATTTGTTGGTTTTTGTTTTGTTTTTTTGCAACAACAAAAAAACAAACCCTTAAGCAATGTAATTATACGAACTTAACCTCCACGATAGACAGCATGAGATGGATGGAAGAGTCCTTCAATTCACCTATCTACGACCTCTCAGGAAATGAATTACCTATGCCGATGGGAGAGCCCTTCCTGTTGGTATAGGTAATGTCTATGCTGATGTGCTACAGTACATCCACGTTAGCATTATAAGTGTAGGCATACCCTCAAGCATATCTTCCTGAAAAGCACACAGTCTTCAGGTGAAAATTTGAAGAGTTGGAGACTCCACAGCATCTCTTCATAATTTTGTCCAACCACTAATCACTCTCAGTTTTAAACATTTGTTTCTTATTGTCAACTGGAATTTGTCTGACTTTAGCTCCTATTCAAAGAGTCTTCCTCTGCCATTCTCAGCTTTATTAAAAAGCTTTTTATTACCCACAGATTTCTTCCCACAAAAGTAATCATACAATTAACTCTTCTTTTATTTTTAAGTTTGATAAGATAAATAAGTTAAGCTCTTTAAGTCTTTATCTTTAAGGTATTTTCTCCAGCTGTTGAATAATATTTGTGGTTCCTTTCTGCAATTTGCAACATTTTTTTCAAAGATAGATACTAGAAAGGGGTACAATATTCCAGTATCAGTTTCACCAATACCTCATACAGAAATAAAATCTTTCACAAAACTTCCACTCCAAACTCCCACTTGTTTTTCCAAGGATCAGATTAGCTCTTTTTTCCATCGTATCACACCTGGAGCTCACAATGAATTGGTTGTCCACTATAAACCCTAAATCCTTTTCAGAGCCATAGGTTTCAATTATACAATGTCCAGTCTATCGATTAGATCTACATACTCCCCTCTCAGATGATGTGCGTTGCTGTATTAAAACATTTTGTTTCAATGGACCCACTTACCCTACAGTCCAGACCCACCTGTATGCCTGCCCTGTCCTCAGCACTTTAGTTGTTCAGCCAAGCTTTGTGTCCTCCACAGGTTTTGTCTGGAATGATTTTATGTTTCTTACCAAATCACTGATGAAAATGTTGAATATCATTGCACCTTGCAAAACAAATGGAGACACAACCCTTTTCACTGACAATGGTCAATTGACAACTGTTTTCAGAGATCTATCGGGTAGTCAGTTTTAGTCCATTAAACATGTGCTCCATTCCTATTTTAGTGTTAATTTTTTACCTGAACTGTCTTATCTGTGTGGTTCCTTTCATCAACAAAACTTCCACCTCCATTAAGGAATGAAAGGGATGAAAACTGATTTCTTTGGCAAGACTGTGCTCAATAAACACCTTTACAGGAATTAATTATATCCCTATGCTTAATTTTTCATTTTAATCCCATAACAGATTTTCCTTTGTTTTGCCAAGGATTGATATCAGACTAATAGACTAATATTTACATGGAACTTCCCATTCACCATTTTGGAATACTGGCAATCTATTAGCCATCTTCCAGGGTTCTGGCATTTCCTCAATAGGTCATTAAATCTGTACGTAAGTGGGCAGGAAAATCTCCTAAGCCCCCTCTTTTACTGACAGGTACAAGTTCTCCAGGCCTGTTCACATTATAGAGTTTATTTCCTAGTAAATGCTGTTTAACATCCTCCTTCGTTATTAAAGGACTGGTTAATTTCATAATGTCATGTGCTTTCAGTATATTATACTGCTGTTTTCCAAATACAGAACAAAAAGATTTGAAAAGGGAAGTTAAAGATCTTATGGAAAAATCCATGCATGGCAAGACTAAGGGTAACAAAAAGGAGGTTACTAAGTGTATTACCAGAAGGAGAAAGAAAACATGTTAATGCTCCAGAGAAAGTAGATATGTTCAATACTTATTCGTAACTTCTCAGTTGCATGGTTTGCCATCTCCTTCTTCCATTTCATCTATATTGTTCTACACTATCACAAGACCTCTTATATGTCTCTTCTTAAACTAAACGGGTGTGTCTACACTTAGAAACTAAGTTGACTTAAGGAGGCTTAAGACAACTTAATTTACTCCGCGTCTACACTGGGCTTTCCTTAATTCAACTTAAGCTGCTCCTTAAGTCGAATTAAGGAAAAGTTAGTTCGAATTAATAACACCTCATTTTAATTTGAACTAGCGCTTAAGTCAACTTCTCAAGTGAACTTAAGCCAGTGTGGGTGCCCTAAGACTACTTTTTCTAAAAGTCGACCTAGGCGGGGGACAAGGGAGCCCGCATGGCTCCCTGGCAGAAGGGAGCCACCGTGGCTCCCTTGTCCCCTGGGGAGCCCCTGCTCCCTTCTTCCCAGACCTGCGGCTTCCCTGCAAGAGAAGCTGCAGTCCTGGGGAGAAGATCTCCCCAGCCAGGGCTCCAGCCGGAGGGAATCCCCCACTAGAACCCTGGCTAGAGAGCCCTGGCTTCTCACGGCTTGTCCCAAGGAGAGCCAGCTCGCGCACGCTGATTTTCCCAGCAGGGACAGGAAAGCTGCCAGCGGCTCGTGCCGGGGAATGTCACTCCCACGCGGGGCTGGTTCTCCCCAAGACTGGGAAGCTGCCGGCACTGAGGGTTCCCAGGGAGAAAGGAGCGCGGGGGCTCCTTCCTGGCCAGGACCGCTTGGGTCCCAGGGAGAAGGGCGCACCAGGCTCCCTTCTGGTCAGGACCACTCGGGTCCCGGGAAAAAGGGAGCACCACGGTCTCTTCTGTCCAGGACCACTTGGGTCCCAGGGAGAAGGGAGCCACAGCTTGAATTCCGTTCTCTGGGACCGAGTGGTCACGGTCAGAAGGGAGCTCTGCTCCCTTCTCCCTGGACCCGCAGGGTTTGGGCAAGAAGGGAGCGCGCTTCAGCCGATAGGGGATCCCCAGGGTTTCCCCTGTCAGCTGGAGCACCCTGCCGGCAATACCAAGGTATTGTCCTGTGATTTTATTCAATTTATCTCGTGTAAGATAAAATGCTTCAAGAGGTATCAGGCTGCTTTTTTGAAAATGCATAGATAATGAAGCCAGCTCTGACAAAACATCATTCAAAACTTCTAAAGTTATTCGGTATTCCAGGCTTTTTAGCTTTTTGTAGCAGAATTTAGAAATTGGATCGTTATCTTTATCTTGCTCGAAATATTCCAAAAGAGGATTGTAGTTGCGAATAACTGCTTGAAGAGCAAAGTACCTAGACAACCAGCGCACTTCATTGAGAGGTCTGAAAGTCACTGATTCACATTCAGAAGCATTCACTATGTCTTGAAATTTGCATTTTCTTTTTTTGTGGAAGACTTACAGAACACTGTGTAGACAGTTCTCATTAAAGTTTAGTTAAAAAGTTAAGTTGACTCGTTAAGTCGACTTAACAATATCGACCTTGTTAAGTTGACTTAACAGAGTCGACTTTACTTTTTAAGTGTAGACAGAGCCTTTGACTGCAGAGACTATTGCAACAGCATCACTTCCTTGCAATTGTGATATTCTACCAAATGAGGTTTTCTACTCTGTAGAATTTATGGGTCTAAATTTAAAGTAGCGTATCAAGTATTTGTTGAAGGATATGTCTGAACAGCTAAAGCATGAAACGTTGCTGATGCTACTTCATCCATGATATCATTTCTTACAATGCTGCTGATAATTTTGAGAAATTCAAAAGCATAATTTTTGTTTCTCCAACTTTCTGGTATGTGCACATACTTTTGCATTTGCTCATTGATATCCTGAATGGAAAGCATCAAACTATTCATTTTAATAGCCAAAAAACCACTATCAGTTAGAACTTTCCTTGATTTCTTCCGGGTTTGAATGCTTGCATTCAAGATTAATTTGCTTTCTCTCCTTTTCGTCTCGACTTTCAAGCAGCATGCCAAGCAATCTTCCTCGTAAAGAAGGGTTTTTATTTCTAAGTCTTTTGACACCATCTATATGAGACTTACTTAACAGATGACACTTTAAAAAATACAGCTTCCATACATCCTTCTACATTTTTCCTGTGGAAAATTCTCCACGAGCTTTGGCATCTCAACAGTACAAGCAAAGAACTGTAGTCCTCATCATATGTAAATATTTCACAAGTTCAATGCACACGATGCTGTAGGAGTTCGGTGTTGCCATTTCTATAGACTCCTCCAGCCATTCATATTTAAATGAAGCTGCTGTTGGCTTGCACTTCAGACCTCGAGACAGTGATATTTTGGAATGTTTCTTAATGAAAATGACTTTACCTTTCAACTTTAAAAAATATTTTTACTCTGCTCACTTCGATAGGCTAAATGGTATGACTTGCTATCAAGAAAAGACAGCCAGAAAAGTTTGTTTTTGCAAGAATGAAGCCACAGATTATATATAAGTATGAGAAGTGACACCGCCTGTACATATCATCTACGTTTAAATACATGGTGCCATGCACTGACCAGATGTTTAGATCTGAGCGTGGCATTTTGAATTAAGGTGAAATTATTAAAATTTATTAAAAACACTTTATTTTTGTGCACGCTATGTTTTCTCATGTGCGCTGAGTTCACTACCTGTGTGCACGCGCACATGCGCACAGCTTAGAGGAAACATAGTGCGAACCTACAACCAGTGCACGAATAGATGTATGAGTTCAGGGCCATCCCTGGGGGAGGTGAATGGGGCGATTGCCCCTGGCCGTGCAATTATGTGGGCCCCGCGACCCCCCCACGGCCACACTCTTCCCTGCTCCACAGGCCGGGAGCACTAAGCCTGGTCTCTGGGCTAGCCCTCCCTGCCCCCGGAGTGGAGTAGGTGGCTGGGGCCCACCTCTGCGGCGATGGGCTCGGGTCCCTGGCTGGGGCACCGGCCGCAGCAGCCTGGCATCCCAGCTGTGGCCGGCTCTCTCCACGGCAGCCCCCGCTTCCGGGGCCAGGCCCAGAGCCGGCTCCCCACTGGCGGCATCAGCCTCTCTGCTCGTCTGGCTCCCTGGAGGGGTGGAGCTGCCCGCCTGCCCTCCAGCACGGGGAAGGTGGGGGGAGCCTGCCTAGGCTAGTTGGCTCTGGGCCCCGCTCCCCCCACAGGACAGTGCTCTATGAGTTATATATTCTGTGACAGTCTTAATTTCATTGAGAACTTTCATAATATTGATAAAAGACAATAGACCTTAGATCTGTGACTTTCCGTTTTCCTTGGCTTTGCCTTCACAAGTTTTTGGGGACAGAGAATGATGAGAAAGGGGGATGACACTTTCATAGATGTGAACAGAATGTAGATATAGTCACAGATTGCAATATTAAAATAGAGTACTGAGATTTTTTTTTTAAATGAGCTTTTTCTGGGAAAACTCCAGTATGAAGCATCCTCCTGCTTAATTTCAATCCATGAGATGAATCTCAGTCCTTAAAACTTCATAGGAGGATTCTTAACTTCACTGATATCCTTCATAAAATTTATAGAAGGCAATAGAAGACATTAAACCTTGTTCCTGTGACACTCTGTGTTTTTAATCTTGGCCTTCATGTGCCTTGTGGGCTCTGGATCTAAAAGAAGCAGAGGTAACTTTATTGAACCTTCAACTGCTGCCAACACAGCTCAAACACAGCTCTGGTACGAAATCATCACTACATTTACTCTACATAAAAATAAAAGGCTACATGCTTCCCTATCAGAATACTAGCCCCATTTTCATGTAGTACCTCTTCTTAATATTATGTCTCCATCCAGGCACTTGCACTGTGACCATCACCCTAGATCCTGGGCATATAAAGGAAGTGCAGGGAACCTACATTACATGCAGAAGACAGTGTTCTGCTTCGGACTTGGACACCTTCTTCCCTACATCATGTTAGATATCAACACAACTCATTTCACCAACCCCTCTTCCTTCATCCTGCTGGGCATTCCTGGTCTGGAGGTAGCACATGTCTGGTTTTCCATCCCCTTCTGCACCATGTATGCCATAGCCATCCTGGGGAACATCACTATCCCCTTGATCATAAGACTGGAACGGAGCCTTCATGAGCCCATGTACTATTTCCTCTGTATTCTGGCTGTCACTGACCTGGTCCTGTGTACAACCATCCTGCCTAAAATGCTGAGCATCTTCTGGTTCAACTCCAGAGAGATCGATTTCAGTGCCTGTCTCACTCAGCTCTACTTCATTCCCAGCTTCCAAGTAATAGAGTCGGGAATCCTAGTGGCCCTGGCTTTTGATCGTTACGTGGCCATCTGTGATCCCCTGAGACATTCCACCATCCTGACAAACCCTGTTGTGGTCAAGATCAGCCTGGCTCTGTTATTGCGGGGTGCTCTGCTTGTCCTGCCCTATCCCTTCCTGGCCAGAAGGTGGCCCTACTGCAGAACCAACGTCATCGCCCACACGTACTGTGAGCACCCAGCTGTGCTGAAACTGGCCTGTGCCGACATCCGTATCAGCAGCTACTATGGACTCTTTGTTCTATTTTTAGTGAATGTCCCAGATTTGTGTTTTATCGCATTCTCCTATACTCAGATCCTCAGGGCCATCTTCAGTCTGCCCACAAAGGAGGCCCGGATCAAGACTTTTGGCACTTGCAGCTCCCACCTCTGTGTCATCTTCGCCTTTTACATCCCAACTGTTTTCTCCTCCCTGACTCACCGGTTTGGCCACAATGTGCCCCTGCATTTCCACATCATCACTGCCAACTTGTACCTCGTAGTGCCCCCGATGCTAAATCCCATCATCTATGGGGTGAGGACCAAACAGATTCGGGACAGGTTGATCCAGCTCTTTTGTCATAAAGAGATCTAAATTTTTTTCCTGGTGCCCTGCTCTCCAATTGAACTTCAGGGAGATTTGGCTGGTGAGGAGGTGAGAAACTCTACTTCATCGATCAGATAACACAATAGATTTCATATTGTTTTTCTTGGGATTTAGTTTTAAAAATAATCATTTTTGCCCATGACAGAATGATTATAACTTTGAGTAATGCATTGCAGTCTTTTGGTGGTCGCAGCAGAGGGCATTGTACCTGACGGTCTGTGACCAATACTGGGTGCCGACCCTATATATGAAAACCATGGAGTTACAGGATGGTCTAGGAACATTAGAGCCTTCATTGTCCTGTAACAGCACAGCACATGGACGAATGAGAGAAACAAAAGAATCAGGGTCAAGAGTGAGGGAAAAGGTGAGCCGAGGGACTCTTTGGTGTCCGGGCTATGTCTTCTTCAGCAAGAATGATTCCAAGTGAAGAAGAATCCATTACGTGCTGCAGATGGATCCTGGTTGGCTCAGAACATAACACAAAGATTTCTCCTGGATTGTGAGGGTATTGAGGGAGAGAATAGTGTTCGGGAGTTATTTTGTTTTTAATTATATCTGGGTTTATTTTGTACTAGCCCTGAAACCAGAGTCTCGTCTGCCATCTTTGGCTATGTCTACACTTGCACTCTTAAGTCGACTTTAAGTCGACTTAGTTAAGTCGACTTAGTATGTCTACACTTAAAATTAAAGTCGACTTAAAGGGGAACTTACAAAGTCGACCTAATGTGTCCAGACTGGATGCTCTAGGTCGACTTTGTGGGGCTAGGGGGACCTTGCACAGGTCCACAGTGGCAGGGGAGGGGCACCCCCTGTGTGCAATGGGGCAAAGGGGGACAGGGCTGGCAGGGCAGAGCCCTATGTGTGATGTTGTCTGGATTTAGGGAAGCATTTATGATATTATTTTCAATGGATATCTCATAAATGCTATAATCCATAGGAACTATGTCATGTTTGGTATCAATAGAAAGGTAGTAATTTGCTGGGAATGATTATATAGTTTATGTCTAGGAATTCTATTTCGATTAGAAGTTAGGAATTTGATGTTATATCCATACTTTAACTTGTGTCATTCTGGACAAATGCCTTAGATGGGAGGATGTGAACAACCATTGTCTCCTCAATGTTTAGGAATTTTCCAGGTAGAATGGTCCCAGGGAGTATCCTGATGAGCCATTAAGGACATAAAGAATGCAACCAATACAACCGGGGAGGGAGGGCATTGTGTAGTCCTGGGGTAGCCCTAAATCAACTTAGGGCTACCCCAGGGCTACACTGGCTTAATTTGACTTTAAAAAGTCGAATTAAGCCTTAGGTCGAGTAGAAAGGTGGTTTAATAAAGTCGACTTAATTTGCTTTAAATCAACTTTATTTTCCTTAAGTCGGCTTAAGCAAGCTGCTTAAGTCGACTTAAGCAAACTGTAGTGTACACGCAGGGCAAATTAAGTCGACTTAATTTACCAGTGTAGATGCAGCCTTTGTGCCTGTTCCCTTCCCCAGCTTTTTGTGCCCCTCTGACACATCCAGCCATCTCTTTTAAAAGGTGTCTGTCATTCCTCAACTCTGGTTCCCTCTTCTGGGGAGATTTTATTTCTTCCAAGCCACGTCAGAAGAGAGGCAGTGGAAAAGTAGAGTCACTCCCTTCTTTTGCCCTCAAAAGACCTCGTTAGGTGTCGATAGTGTTTAATGTCTTACTTAGACAACTTAGATGTCTTCAAATCACCAGGGCCTGTTGATATTCCCTGAATCATCTCCTTGAGTATTCTTGGGTGTATATTGGCTATTATCTTTGTAAAAGCATGGAAGACAGGAGATGCCACAGAGGACTGGATAAGAGCAAATATAGTGCCTATCTATAAACAAGGAAATAAGGACAACCCAGGGAATTATAGACCACTCAGTTTAACCTCTGTACCAGGAAAAATAATGGAGCAAATAATTAAGGAATCAATTAGCAAACATGTAGAAGAGAATGACCTGTAAGTGATAGTCAGCATGGATTAGCCAAGAACAAATCATGTCAAACCAACCTGAAAGGGTAACAAGCCTTCTGGATAGAGGGGAAGCAGTAGATGTGGTATATCTAGAATTCAGTAAGTCTTTTGATATGGTCTCACATCACCTTCTCATTAACAAACTATGGAAATACAACCTGGATGGAGCTACTATAAGATTGGTGGAAAACTGGTTGGATAACCATTCCTAGAGAGTAGTTATCAACTGTTCACAGTCAAGCTGGAACGGTATAATTAGCAGGGTACCGTAGGGATTGGTTCTGCGTCAGGTTCAGTTCAATAATTTCATCCTAGATGTAGATGATGGCATAGAGAGCACACTTATAAAATTTGCTGATGATCCCAAGCTGGGAGGGGTAGCAAGGGCTTTGGAGAATAGGATCACAATTCAAAATGATTTGGTCAAACTGCTGAAATGGAGTGAGGTTAATAGAATGAAATCCAAAAAGGATAAATGCAAAGTACTCCATTTAGGAAAGAACAATTCATTGCACACATACAAAATGGGCAATGACTGCCTAGGAAAGAGTACTGAACAAAGGGATCTGGGTTTCATGGTGGACCACAAGCTAAATATGAGTCAACAGTGTAACGCTATTGCAAAAAAAAAGCAAACACCATTCTGGGATTTACTAACAGGATCTTTGTTAGACAAAGATAAGGTAAGAGACAAAAAGTTATTCTTCTCTCTACTCCATGCTGATTAAAGGTCTGGAACACTTGACTTATGAGGGAAGATTGAAAGAGCTAGGTTTGGTTAGTCTGGAAAAGTGGAGACTGAGAGGGGACATGATAATAGTTTTAAGGTACCTAAAAGGTTCTTACAAGGAAGAGGGAGAAAAATTATTCTGCTGTACAGTGGATGATAGGACAAGAAGGAACAAGGTTAAATTATGACCAGAGAGGTTTAGGTTGGACATTACGAAAAAAGCCTAACTTTCAGGTTGATTAACTAATGGAATAAATTGCCTACGGAGGTTGTGGAATCTCCATCATTGGAAGTTTTTTAAAAGCAGGTCAGACAAGCACCTGTCAGGGATGGTTTAAGAGGGTACTTGATCCTGCCATGAGTGCAGGGGACTGGACTCGATGATCTCTCATGGTGCCTTCAAGTTTCTATGGTCCTAGGATTCTATGACCTATCTTCTTATAGTCAGAGACCTCTTCCAGCCTTTTTCCTTTTAGCAGCAGGAAAATATTCTCCCAAAATAGGACACAGATGGTTCACACAATCAAAAGACAGTGAGCAATTGTATATAAACCGATTCCCTGAACTCTCACCTGGGCACAGGAAATGCCAGAGAAGGTCTTTAATGTCTCTTTGGCTATCCTGTAGGTGTCTTAGACAGGAGGGCCCCAGAGGAGGTCAACAGCTCAGATAATAGTCAATAGAAAATTATGATAACAAATGAAATATCCTCCCCACTCTGTGGGCCAAGATTTCAATTAGGGGTTACTGCTGTAATAAATGCAATATTGACTCCCCACTCCCTGGGCCATAATTTCAAATCAGGCAGGAAGCCAAGGCAACAAGGCTCCAGGGCTCTGAGGTATGTGAAGTGACCTGGGAGCTTTTCAGCCTTCACTTTCCATAACAATTCAGTTTGGGGAACCAGGCTATCCATGACGTGCTGGCTTGGCGAATGGTACCAGGGCCTGCCAGCACAGAGGATGGCTCAGCACAGATGATTCCGGGACCACTCAGTGACCTGGTTTCCCAGTGATTGCCCACCCCAGTCTGGAATTCTACAGTGCACGATTTCTTTCAGCTCCAGGAGTCTCCATATATAACAGCCCCTCACTGGGGCTCACTCACACATCTCTGGCAGTGCATCAAATAGACACTTGTGGGAAGCAACTCTTTAATAAGGATCATTGAGGTGGGCCAACAGAGGTCTAATGCCATCCGATGGCTGGAAGTTGAAGGTAGACAAATGCAGGCTGGAAATAACACGCACATTTTTTCTGAGGGAAGGTAATTAAACACTGGAACAATTTACCAAGGGCTGTGGTGGATCTGTGGCCAGAGATTTTTGTCCCCTAATATCTAAAACTATGAGTTAAATGTAAGGAGGCAATTGACAGAAAAGCCTCAGAAGGGCTTAAATTCTGGCAGCCAGCAGCAGGGATCTAAACAGTTACAAGTAACAACAGCACAATAATTGGGAACAATTTAAAAGCAGCAGCAGCAATTAGAAACACTTTGTGTTAAGTAAAGAAGGTCCTTAGCAGCTAGGGACAAGTGTAGAATAGGTCGTTTCAATTTATGGTTGATCAGTGGTTTAGCCCTGTCTCCTACCCTCTAAGAAGCCCTGTTTACCCACATTTCTCTTAATACTGTCAGCATTCTATTTAATAAACTTTATACTTCCATGCTGTGCTAATCTTTTCTCTCTTCTGATCTTTTAATAATGCTTTATTTCCACTCTCCCCCTCTTCCCTCTCTTGGCACATTCCACTCCTCTCTCTCCCATTCCCCCTGGGGATGATCTCATGGGCACAAGACCCTCTGCACTCCCCCACCCCTCTCTAGATGAAGTCCAGGCATCTTCTCACTCTTAGCCCCACCCGTTAGGCATGTTTCTTCAGGTATTCTCACTCCCCCCACCCTTCCCTTTTTGAGGCTATGAAAAGGTCAGCCAATCACAGAAAGTCTCTGTTGGAGATTGATAGGAAGTGCCTGAGATCTGCCTAGCAACTGCTGACAGGCAGGCACTCTGCTATAGGGGATTGGCAGTCCCAAGAAAGAGCTTGAAGCCTGAACCAGAAATCTGCCTAGCAACCAGCTGCTGGCCGGCAAGCTGCAGCAGGAGATCCGGGGAGGACACAGCATCTGGACCTGAGACCAGGCTAAAGGGAGCAAAGGAGAGGTGATGACAGCTGGAAAAGAACCACCAACAGAAGCAAAGAAGGGCCAGACCAGGAAAATCTTCGGTAAGCCATTGGTGTGCTAAAGAGTTTGAATAACCTGGTTAACTAAGTTCCAGCTCCATATTCAGATTCTGAGGCTATCCTCTGTCTGTGACAGAGCAGAAGAGAATCCATGAGATGACCAGAGGGATGATTTTTAAGGTTTTGTAAGTAGAAGGTTGCTTGTCGCCTGCCTATAATAAAGCTGGATGAATGCTGTCTGACTGATCACCATTTCTTGAATGATGGGAGTTATTAGGATTTTTAGTCGTTATAAGGTGTAGGGTATAGGTTAGTTAATAAGTATTGATGTTTAATGTAAGTTTAATGTAATTTTATGTTTATGTAATAGTGCATCGCAGTGGAGCCACTACATTCTATTTAACCACTAAAAACTGTAATTGATGCTCATTATTTAGATTTTGTTGTATTAAGAAGAAAACAAATACATTTTAAGCTTTGTTTTCAAAGAATTTTCTGCCCTATGTCTGTTCTTGATCAATGAGCTGTAGTCATATTTTCTGGGGTTTTAAACCATTAAGCAGGCACACGCCATAGATTTACCTCAGAATAAAGTTCTTAATACATTTATTCTAAACAGTCAAGTAAACTGCAGCATTGAGGTAACTGGTTCTCCCCTCACTGAAACCGTAAAAACCAAGCCTGGTTGGTATTTATAATGGCTTCACTCTAGGAGTAATTGATGAGCCAGTCTCTGGCCTGGCCATACAGGAGGCCAAATGGCATGATTCCAAAGCGTCCATTGGGCATGGAATCCGCGAATTACAAACAACCTGAAAATCAGGGGATGTTGGGGCCATCAGCCCCTCAGGATACCGTGTGCAGGCCTGGCCACTCCATCTCAGAGAGGCAGAGCAGAATCTCTTGGGAGCAGCGTGTGGCCAAACTACCTGGGGACATTCAATCAGATAAGTATGCTAGAAAGGGCGCTTCTATTTCTATTGCATCCCTGAACCTTGCTGCCCTCTCCTCCCAGGGCTGTAAGGGTCAGCGGATTCAATAGAAGGGCAGGACAGGGAAAGCAAACACTCCTGTAAACAATGAAGCTGGTCTGAGCCCAGGACTGGAAACTCCAGATATTAAAAACAACAACCAGTGACCACAGAGACAGATAAAAACATTGATTCATTTTTAAAAGAATTCAAGACCATTTGGTGAATTCTAAAAATCCAGGGCAGGCACGGTTTACCCCATTGCAGCTTCAGGGAGGTTTCTTCCGACGTCCTCCTAAAACCTGGCTCCAGCAACTGTCAGATGGGACACTGGTAGGGCTGCCCCCCCATCCAGAAATGTCCTGGAGTCTCTAGAAATTAAAGAATGCTCTTTAACTAAAGATTTCTTGGGATGAAAACTCCATGACTTCATCCAACCAAACCTAATACGGCTTGAAACTGGGCTGTTCGGTGCCCCAGCATCTGCCATTTCCTAGGTCATAGCTCATTGCCACCACTTGGGCACAGGGACAGGGAAGGGGAGACAATGCTTCCCCGGCCTTTCTGATCACTGCTGAGTCACCCACCGGCAGCACAGCCACCGGAGTTGGCAGGAGCCAGATCCAGACCCTGCCAGAATCCTGGAGTTGCTGGCGGAAGTGGAGTCTGGCCCCTGTCTGGATGCAGTAGTCGGACTGGTCCAGGGCTGGTGAAGGGTTGTGACTGGGGAATGGGACTTGCTCCCAATTATGTCAAGGTCTTTTCCCAGAGGTACAGTTTATTGGGGATCTTTCCCATAGCACATGTTTGAAAAACACAGGGTTTTTTACATTCTCTGATGTTGAGCAACTTCAAGGCTGAATGAGAAATTGTGTAGCAGGGGTCTCAAACTCATGAGGGCCACATGAGGACTAGGATATTGGTCCAATGGGCAGATCACTGAAACCTTTTCATACAACGATTCAAAAGTATAGTAGAAAATGAAAAGTAATATATTATGCTATTAAATGTCAATTTATTAACTGTTTTGAAACAGTAACGTGAAAAGTCAGTGCTAATTTTGACAGCCATTTCATTTTTGGCCACTTAGCTGGCAGCGTTTTGCATCAACCAGAGCATGGTATCCTGAAACAAAACCATCTCAGTGTTGCTTGCAAATGTTCAACCTTGACCTTAACACAGATGTGTTAATTTTCATGGAAGAGAAAAACTGTTCTCGGATATATGTACTTCCAAACATAGTCATTACCCTTGCCTGAACAAAAGACACATTTACGTTTTAGAATTACTTCCATTCAAGATGGCAGTATCATCAGAAAGAAGAAGAGTAAGCAAATAAAGACACTTAAAATTTTACAATATGAAGCAGTGGTTCCCAGCCATTTTTGGCTTGAGGGCCAAAAATATAAATTTTCAAACCCTGAAGATTAATCAATTAAAATTAAATTAAAAATAATTAATTGAATTCAAATTTATTTTAATTTAAATTAATTTATTGAGGTTTAATTTATATAATTTAATTATATGTAATTGAAATTATTTTTAAAGGTTTCTGGCTTTTAAATAAAATTAAATTGTTTTAAAAGGGTTTTTTTGTGTGTTTTTTTGTTTGTTTAAAAGAAGGCTGCATGTATACCCACGGCCAAAGGGGAATTGAATAGCTGTATCCCAGCTCCCAGCTGCATGTCGGGACCAGGCAGGAGACGGGCCAAGCAGACACCCCTATACGGATCCCATGGAGCCTCCCCCAGCACAGAGCCCTCTGTACTCCCCCCAGGCTGCTCTGGTATGAGCCCCCACACCTGAGCCTTGTTCCGGCCCTGGGGAATGAGTCCATGGACTGCTCCAGGGGCCTGACCCACCGCGCTCCCCCACTGCAGCTGCCATGGCTCTCTGGTGAGTGGCACGGCGCCCACACAGCACCTGGCTGCTGACGCTTCTCTGGGGTGTGGGATAGGGGTGCAGCGTGGCCCGGAAGCACTGCCGATGGCGGCGAACTCAGCTCTGTCAACTGCAGGACCCCAGGCGGGAGACAGGTGGCTGCAGCCTTGCTGCTGGTTCCCAGGCAGCGGGGGCACTGAGCATTTGAAAAGCCCTGCGGGCCACTTTTGGCCCACAGGCCAGGAGACAGGAGCTCCTGAATTCCAGGTCTCATTGTGGGGCACAGCAGATAAATCCAAAGGTCGCAGGAGACCCGTGGGCAGCATGTTTGAGACCCCTACTCTATAGCATGGACTCTCTAATCTGTTTCATTGTACTGAGGAAAAATGATAGAACTGGCATTAATGGGTCTGTTTCTTATGATTTAATCCTCTGAAAAATTAAATGACCTTTTGCTGTGTGTGTGACGAGTGACCCATCCCCTTGTAGCGAAGGGTTTCATTTTACCCGTCATTTCTCATAAGATGTTATGGTTACTGAACATGTCATGTCAGAGAGAACCACTGAATGCTACATACAGTTCAGTGTCATCTTATAGAAGTCTGAGGCTGATCAAGAGTTAGGAGGGATAATGATGTATTAGGAATGTAAGTAAGCAGGGTTGGAATGTCAGATCTAGAGGCTCAGGGCAGGAAGATTTTAGCGTAGCTATTGTAGGCCTTAGTGACATGAAAAGGTGATAGAAGTAAGTGACCAAAGAATAACCCGACCCCTAAAATTATGGCAAGGATTCACCGGTGGGTGAAACTGAAAAAAAATAAATAAAGTATTATTTTAGTTCCTAAAAAATGTTCTCAAAGCATATTTCTCTTTAAGGTACTTATACCACAATGTAGAGGAAGTGCATTCCTGATAATGATAATGAAAGGAACCAGTGATTTTGTTTTATGTTTTTTTGTGATGGTGCTCAAGGGTACTGAGTACCTGAACCTTTATTTCAGAAGGATTTAGCCCCATCTCCTGTCATCGCCTAGGGCAGCCCCAGATCCCTGACTGAGTAATGGCATCTTTTTTTATTTAAAAAAAAAAAAAGCACTGAATGGAGCTATCCATGATCTAAAGCATATTTCTCTTTAATGTGTTTACACCACAGAGTGTAGGACGTGCGTTCCTGCTAGTGATAATAAAAGGAACCAGTGATTTTTTTTGTGATGGTGCTCAAGGGTTCTCAGTACCAGAACCTTTTTTTCACAGTGATGTGGTCCCAGTTCCTGCCACTACCTGAAGTAGCCCCAGGTCCCTGGCCCAATACCGGCAGGTTGCTTTTTTTTAAACATAAAAGCACCAGAAAGAACGGTACATAATCTAAAGGTAATGGGGTAACTCAAGATTTTGGGGAAACAAGACTTATAAGGCTGAAGAGGTAACGATGCTGAAGAAGAGACTGTGGGCACCAGAGCTGAATCCTGAGATGTTTTATTACAGCATCACTGTATTGACATCAAAGAAAAAAAGCAACATGGTTCCCTTTGGGAAAGCTGCCCCATGTGTGTGGGGAAAGGGAGTGTCAGCAAGGACTCAGATCCTTCTGCTACCCACCAGTGTGTGAATCAGGAACATTCCCCACATTAGCTGGAGAATCCCCCTCCTTTTACTAGCAATTGATATGGTCTGGGACCCCTTACCCTGAACCAGGCCACTAGGGTAGGACAAGGAATCAGCCTGAAAGCAGGTGGATAATGGTCAGGAGAGGTGAAGGACAAGCCCCTGTGTTTCCAGGGAAGGGGGGTTGTGGTGCAGGGGCTGGAGTGTCTTCCAAAGCTCACATGATGGGAGATAAATGGCACACCTTCCCCTAGCCGGCTCCTGACAAAGGTACACGGCACCTTTTCGGGAACCACAAGACAGCCCGGCCCAGGGCTGACTGGTAACGTGGAGTCTAACAAACACCATGCCTGACACTTCTGGTCACTACATCTGGAGCCCCACGATCTGGACAGACACATGGAGGGAAGGGCTTAATGAAGGCTGCACAGTGAGTGACCAGCTGGGCTGAGAGTAGGAACCGGGAGTTCTCACCCCAGCACTAACTCTTTAGCCACTGAACGGCATCTGTGTTGGATTCAATGCAGTGAGCAGTGCCCCCACACATGGGGGGAAGGGTACCCTTTACCGGGGTCAAGGGGCCGTAGGAGGCTATCACAGGGTACAATCCCCACTTCCATGTTCCACTGGGATGTTGGTCCAAAACGGCTCCACACAGCTTTAGAATCTGGAAATCGTGTCTGATGTACCCAACTCTGGGATGAATGGGGGCAACTGTTTAGCAGTGCACAGCTCTTCTACACTATACAATGTAGAACAGGACAGAAAGAGGAATTTCTTTTGAAAAAAGGTCCAGCACTACGCAGCTTCAGTCCTTGATGTGAGCCTCATGGCATCTTATGATAGAAGAAGAAGAAGAAGAAGAAGAAGAAGAAGAAGAAGAAGAAGAATTACCAATTAATAGTACTAGGAGACTCAGTTTACCCATTTTGAAATTTGATTATCAGGTTGTGGATGGTGGGAAGATGTGTCATCAACAAAATAAATTTTATATCTCAAAATGACGAGTTGTCTTTTTTAAGTGATACCACATTTTTTTGGTAAAAAGAACTGGGGAGACGTCATAGACTTAGAACATTGAAAGCTGTTTGACCTAGTACAATGTGACAGTCAGATAAAGAAACTAGAACTAGACAGAATTATTGATCCTTTATCCCTTAGCACAGCCCTGTGTGTTTGCAGAAGATGTTCATGGAGCTGCTCAGTCATCTTTCTCTAGATCTGCCTCTCTGCTAGCGATGTATCCATCCTAGGCATTGTCGGAGTATAAGGCCTTCTGGAGATCTGGTCACTATCCCTGGTTTTCTTACTAATTGACGATAAAGTTTAAATATACACAGTTACACTGAGCAGCAAATTCCTCTCTGACTCTGCAGAGAGCCCAGGAGTTCTCCCTCTGGGAAGGACACATAATTACTGTTTACACCTATAGAAGGAAACACAGAGGCGCAGACATGGAAAGAGACATTGGCGAGTGTCCCCTGTCTGCAGCCTAGGAACCCCATTGGGACTGCCCAGCTCTATATTATAAAAAGGTTTCCATCCTGCCTGAAGTACTTCCCATGCGTTGGCTCTCAGCGTGGGATGTCGTTGCAGATGTTGGTATGACAGAGGTATGGGACACGGCTACCTGAGGGGGACTCCCAGGGGGGACACTTCCATCTCAGAATTCACAGGTACCACATTGCTTTGTGCGGAGTGCACTGCGCGAGAAATCCACTACACTGTGGGAAGGAAAAGTGAGAGAACAAGTCTATGATCCTTTCAGTTCTGTGCAGCCCTTAGCTATCCCTGGGCCCTTTCCACAGGTGATGTTTTTCCTCCAGTATCAATAACCACAAAGCCCCTGTTTGCAATTGTCTAGTTTGCTGGGGCCCCTAGCTGATGGCCCTTGGAGCACGAACTGAGTTAGGAGCACAGCTGTGTGTTAATTCCCACACTCCCCTCCTCCCTTTACACTGCAGGGCTCTGTCTGTTATTGGTGGGATGGAGGGGTGAAGCTGGTACCTCTCGCTTTTCTGCCTAAACAAATGAGGAGTCCTGTGGCACTTTAAAGACTTACAAATTATCTTTAGGTATAAACTTCTGTGGGATGGACCCACTTTGTCAGATGGAGGAAACTTCGGTTTGTTAGATATATACACATACGAAGAAGGGAGAGTCACTTGATTATGTGGAGGAGCAGTGTTAACTAGGTCAATTCAACAGAAAGAGGGAAAATAACTCCTTATAATGAGCTGCGTACAAATCTAGTTGGAGAGTATCAAGTTTGCATATGAATTCCATCTGTTCAGTTTCCTGTTGAAATCTGTTTCTGAGGTAAATTTCAAGTCCGTTACTGAGTGCCCCGAGAGATGGAACTGCTCCTCCACTTCTTTTTGAACATTACCATTCTTGATGTCTGACTTGTGTCCATTTATTTTTTACCTGTTTAACATTCCTGCCTTCTCATCAACTGTTGTGAATGGATCAAATCCACACTGTTCGAGTTGACCTTGTTAATACTGGTCCTCCCACATCATAATGTGATTTACGCTTCTTTGCACGCGCACACACACACACACACACACACACACACACACACACGCACAAATTGAAGTTTCCATTCCATGCAGCCAGGGAAGTGGGTTCTAACTGATGAAACCTCAGTGCTCAATGTCCAAATGAATGTATTCATCTTTCAGGTGCCACAAGTCATGTGTTTGTTTTGTTTTGTTGAAACAGACTAATGATTTTTTCTGCCTGAAACTAACAAATAATCACATATACGGAGGCAGAAAACAGGCACAGGAAACTTGAGGACAAACGGTCCAAGTTGGCAAACTTGCAAGTAACTGACAATAAGGTCTGATACTTGCCAACGTCAGACAACTTGCACTAACAGGGGTGCCACCAGCACCATCTGCAATGGCCGAACCATTTTGCAATCCCATTCAGCTAAGGTTTTTGCTCCTATAATATCTGCGGCAATGAGTTCCACAGACCAAGTATGAATTGTGCATAATTTCTTTTATCTGTTTTAGATTTTCAGAGTTTCAGGTTCATTGAATGTTCCCTTGTTTATATTTTATGAGAAAGAGTAAATGTAAGTGCCTGATCTACTTACTGTCATGATAGATGCATAGGATATAGGTCCAGAAGGGACCATTAGATCACATATTCTGATCTGCTCTATTGCCCAGGACATTAAATTTCAACCAGTGACCACTGTATTAAGCTAAGTAACTTTTATTTGACTAAGCTCTGGTCTATATTAGATTTTATATCATACCATTTATAGCCACACAGACAAGGAACTACAAGGGTGATCTAGTCTAACCCCCCATCAAGATTCAAGATTTGCTGTGTGTAAATCATTCAAGGCAACTGACTATCCAACTTCCTTTTGTAAACCTCTAGTGAAGAAGCTTCCACAACCTCCTAGATCAGTCCATCCTATTCTTCTGCTGTCCTTGAAAGTAGAAAGTTCTTCCTGAGGTTTAATGTAAATTTGCTATGCTGTAATTTGAACCCATTGCCTCTTGTCCTCCTCCTGTAGCAAGAGAGAACAATTATCTCCATCTTATTATAGCAGTGTTTCAAGTATATGAAGATTGTCATCAGGCCCTGCTATATCTTGTCTTTTCTAAATAAAATATACCAATCTCCCTCAGCCTTTGCGCATATGGCTTGCATTCCATCCCTCTGAGAAGCTGTCATTTGCTTCTGCATCCTTAGCACTTTCCCCACATCCTTTCCACACATTGGTGACAAAAATTGGAAAAAAAGAAAATATTCCAACTGAGGTCTAACCAGTGCCTCGTAAAGTGGCAGGATTTCCTGCCATGACTTGCAGGCTATATTTCTGTTAATTTAACCCAAAACAGCATTTGTTGGGTTTTGTTTTGTTTTTTTGCAACAACAAAAAAACAAACCCTTAAGCAATGTAATTATACGAACTTAACCTCCAGCATAGACAGCATGAGATTGATGGAAGAGTTCTTCAATTCACTGATCTACCACCTCTCAGGAAATGAATTACCTATGCCGATGGGAGAGCCCCTCCTGTTGGTGTAGGTAGTGTCTACACTCATGTGCTACAGCAGAGCCACTTCAGCGTTTGAAGTGTATAAAATCCCTCAAGCATATCTTCCAGAAAAGCACACAGTCTTGATAGTTTGGTCCAACCAGTGATCTCGCTCAGTGTTAAACATTTGGCTCTTAGTTTCAATTGGAATATGTCTGACTTCAGCATCTATTCAAAGGGTCTTCTTCTGCCATTCTCCACTTTATTAAAGAGCTTCTTATTACCCACATTCCAAAGGGGTAGCTGTGTTAGTCTATTGTAGAAAGACAACAGAGTCTTGTGGCACTTTTAAAGACTAACAGATTTAAATCTTTTAAATTTAAATTTAAATTTAAATCTGTTAGTCTTTAAAAGTGCCACAAGACTCTGTTGTCTTATTACCCACAGTTTTCTTCCCACAAAAGTTATCATATAATTAAATCTCCTTTTGATTGTAATTTTGATAAGATAAATAAGTTAAGCTCTTTAAGTCTTTATCTTTCAGGGATTTTCTCCAGCTGTTGAATAATAATTGTGGCTCCTTTCTGCAATTTCAAAGGTAGATACTAGAACGGGATACAATATTCCAGTATCAGTTTCATCAATACCTCATACAGAAATAAAACCTTTCACAAAACTTCCACTCCCCACTCCCACTTGTTTTTCCAAGGATCAGATTAGCTCTTTTTTCCATCGTATCACACCTGGAGCTCACAACGAGTTGGTTGTCCACTATAAACCATAAATCCTTTTCAGGGCCATAGGTTCCCATTTTACAATGTCCAGTCTGTAGATTAGGCCTGCATACTCCCTTCTCAGATGATGGTTTTTGTGTGTTGTTGTATTATAACATTTTGTTTCAATGGTCCCACTTACCCCACAGTCCAGACCCACCCGTATGCCTGCCCTGTCCTCAGCACTTTAATTGCTCAGCCAAGCTTTGTGTCCTCCACAGGTTTTGCCTGTACTGATTTTATGTTTCTTCTCAGATCACTGATGAAAATGTTGAATATCATTGCACCTTGCAAAACAAATGGAGACACAACCCTTTTCACTGACAATGGTCAATTGACAACAGTTTTCTGAGATCTATCGGGTACTCATAGAATCATAGAATCATAGAATTATAGGGTTGGAAGGGAACTCACGAGGCCATCTATTCCAACCCAGTGCTAAAAAGCAGGACCACTCCCCCTAAATTATACCAGCCAGGGTTTTGTCTAACCGAGCCTTAAAAATCTCCAAAGATGAAGATTCTACCACCTCCCTAGATAGCCCATTCCAATGCTTCACCACCCTCCTAGTGAGAAAGTTTTTCCTAATATGCAACCTTGACCTCCCCAGCTGTAATTTGAAACCATTGCTCTTTGTTCTGTCCTCTGTTACCCTCGAGAACAGCCTAGCTCCCTCCTCTTTGGAGCAACCCTTCGAGTAGTTGAAGGTTGCTATCAAATCTCCACTCAGTCTTCTCTTCTGTAGACTAAATAAGCCTAGTTCCTTCAGTCTCTCCTCATAAGTCATGTGCCCCAGCCCCCTAATCATTTTTGTTCCCCTCCGCTGGACTCTTTCTAATTTGCCCACATCCTTTCTGTAGTGGGGAGCCCAAAACTGGACACAGTACTCCAGATGCGGCCTGACCAGTGTCAAATAGAGGGGAATTATCACATCCCTCGATCTGCTGGCAATACTCCTACTCCCATTGGCCTTTTTGGAAACAAGGGCACACTGTTGGCTCATATTCATCTTCCCGTCCACCATAACCCCCAGGTCCTTTTCTACAGCGCTGCTACTTAGCTGATCGGTCCCCAGCCTGTAGCAGTGCATGGGATTTTTCCGTCCTAAGTGCAGGACTTTGTACTTGTCTTTGTTGAACCTCATGAGGTTTCTTTCGGCCCAGTGTTCCAATTTGTCCAAGTTTCTCTGGATCCTGTCCCTGCCCTCCAGAGTATCTACCATTCCCCCGAACTTGGTGTCATCCGCAAACTTACTAAGCACGCAGTCTATTCCATCATCAAGATCATTAATGAAGATGTTGAATAGAACCGGCCCCAGGACCGACCCATGGGGCACTCCACTCATTACCGGTTGCCAACCAGACATCGAGCCATTGATTCCTACCCGCTGAGCCCGTTGATCTAACCAGTTTTCGATCCACCTTACGGTCCACTCGTCCAACCAATACTTCCTTAACTTGCCAACAAGAATGCTGTGGGAAACCGTATCAAAAGCCTTGCTAAAATCAAGGTATATCACGTCAACGGCTCTTCCCGCATCCACAAATCCAATCATCTCATCATAGAAGGAGATCAGGTTGGTCAGGCACGATTTGCCTTTGGTGAATCCATGTTGACTGTTCCTGATCACTCTATTTTCCTCCAAGTGTTTCAGGATGGATTCCTTGAGGACCTGCTCCATAATTTTCCCAGGGATTGAGGTGAGGCTGACCGGTCTGTAGTTCCCCGAATCCTCCTTTTTCCCTTTCTTAAAGATAGGTACTATATTTGCCTTTTTCCAATCCTCCGGGACCACCCCCGTTCGCCACGAGTTCTCAAAGATAATGGCCAGTGGCTCTGCAATCACTTCCCCCAACTCCCTCAGCACCCTCGGATGCAGTTCATCCGGCCTCATGGACTTGTGCACATCCAATTTCATTAAGTGTTCCCTAACCTGACTTTCCATCACCGAGGGCCACTCTTCTCTCCAGTCCGTGTTACCCCATGTAGTAGCCTGGGAGCTGGCCCGCCCTGTGAAGACTGAAGTAAAAAGACTTCAGCCTTTTCTGCATCATCCTTGATGAGGATGCCTGCCCCATTCAGTAAGGGACCTACACCACCTCTGATCCTTTTCTTGTTGCTGATATACTTATAGAGCCCCTTTCTGTTATCCTTCACATCTCTTGCTAGCTGCAACTCCAATTGTCCTTTGGCCTTTCTGATATTATCCCTGCAGTCCCAAGCAATATCTTTATACGCCTCCCTTGTCATCTGTCCAAGCTTCCACTTCTTGTAAGCTTCCCTTTTATGTTTCAGCTCCCCGCAGAGTTCCCTGCTAAGCCACACTGGTCGCCGTCCACATTTGCTGTTCTTTCTGCACATCGTAATGTTATCTTCCTGTGCCTTTAACAGGGTTTCTTTAAAATACAGCCAGCTGTCTTGGACACCTTTCCCCTTCAGATCAGCTTCCCATGGGACCCTGCCCATCAGCTCCCTAAGGGAGCCAAAATCTGCTTTTCTGAAGTACAGGGTGTGTGTTCTGCTTCTTTCCTTCCTTCCATTGATCAGGATCCTGAACTCTACCATCTCATGGTCGCTGCTGCCCAGGTTGCCATTTACTTCTACTTCCCCGATCAATTCTTCTCTGTTTGTGAGCAATAGGTCTAGAGGTGCAAGGCCCCTAGTTGGTTCCTCCAGCATTTGTACTAGGAAGTTGTCTTCAATATTCTCCAAAAACTTCCTGGATTGCCTGTGCACTGCTGTATTATCTTCCCAGCAGACATCAGGATAATTGAAGTCCCCCATAAGAACCAGGGCCTGCGTCGATCTGGAAACTTCTGTTATTTGTCCATAGAACGCCTCAACCACCTCCTCTTTCTGGTCTGGCGGTCTGTAGCAGACACCCACCACAACATCCCCCTTGTTGCATTCTCCCCTAAACTTAACCCACAAACTTTCAACCATCTTGTTTCTAGTCAGTTTTAGTCCATTAAACATGTGCTCTATTCCTATTTTAGAGCATGAATTTTTTACCTGAACTGTTTGCCTTACTATTTTGAATGCCTCACAGAAACTGAAATCTGTCTCATCTG
This sequence comes from Pelusios castaneus, assembly GCA_007922175.1. Classification (NCBI taxonomy): domain Eukaryota; kingdom Metazoa; phylum Chordata; order Testudines; family Pelomedusidae; genus Pelusios; species Pelusios castaneus. Next base: position 16,625 of record ML688078.1, on the reverse strand, counting down.
TGTGGTTCCTTTCATCAACAAAACTTCCACTTCCGTTAAGGAATGAAAACTGATTTCTTTGGCAAGACTGTGCTCCATGAACACCTTGACCGGAATTAATTATATTCCTATGCTTTATTTTTCATTTTAATCCCATAACAGATTTTCCTTTGTTTTGCCAAGGATTGATATCAGACTAATAGACCAATAGCTCCCTGGCACATCCCAGTCACCATTGTGGTATACTGGCAATCTATTAGCCATCTTCCAGGGTTCTGGAATTTCCCCAATAGGTCATTAAATATGTACCTAAGTGGGTAGAAAAATCTCCTCAGCCACCTATTTACTGACTGGTACAAGTTCTCCAGGCCTGTTCACATTAAAAGGTTTATTTGCTAATGAGGCTGTTTAACATCCTCCTTCATTATTAAAGGACTGGCTAATTTCATAATGTCATGTGCTATTGTAACCTTCAGATGAGCTAGGGTTTACCTCAATTGCCCTCTCCAGTGCCAAAGGAAATAAACCCCATCTCCTCTGGAGAAGCAGCTGCAGACCCAGGATTCATCTTAAAGGACTCATAGCAAAGATTGTTCAGAGTTAATGAAAACAAAAGTAATTAGCATTAACTTTACAAATTCTATGATAAAAGAAAGAAAATAACACCTACTATATAGATCTATAACCTGATATGGCTATTTTGTAAACTCACATTTACTGTTCCATAACTTTCTTTCCACAAAACATAAACAAGACAAAAAATGAATTTAAACAGAGCAGCCCCACAGAAACACAGTCAACTCACGTCTCCCAAAGTGTTGGTGGAGTTCACCTGGATCTCAATGATAGTCTCTGTGTACCAAGTCCAAAGCCTTGAGTAGAAAGAAGCAGCTTCTTGTTCTTTGCCTGCAGGAATCTTCAGTGAAAACCCAAACAGACCTTCTCTTTGTCTGCTTGAACCACTCTTTTCCAGTCAGCCTACTGCTTAGTCACCACTCAGTTACATTTACACACACGTATACAGAAAGAAAGAAACCCTGTTACAAAAGAAAACATACAACTCTGAGAGTAACAAAAATATAATTGCCTTTTTCCCCTTCTTACATTAAAGAACTGTTCATTCATCACAGTACTTAAAACAACTCAAAGTATCCAGTTAAAAGAACCCTCCCTCCTCTTCCAGTGGTCCCTTCTCTGCAACCAGTGCCCCAGACTTCCCTGCCAGAGGGCTAACAATGTCACTACCCTGAAGCAAAATGCCTCAAAGTTGGGGGAACAGCCTGCTGTCTGCTCCTGGCTCGGCTTCTCCCCTTTCACAGAGAACATGGGCTCCTCTCAATTCAACCACCCTGGCTGCTGGCTCCTAGGCATCTGATCACAGATGCAGGGAACCTTGAGAAGCATGAACAAAGCTGCCACACCACATACCAGAAACTTCTAGCTCTAAACAGCTAAATCTGCCCAACAGCCCTGACCCAGCAACAGCAACCCAGCCCCAACAGATCTCTCAAAGAGAAACAATCCATCTAGGCACAGGGGTTACACTATCAGTATACTATACTGCTTTTCAAAAATACAGAACAAAAGAGTTTGAAAAGGGAAATTAAAGATCTTATCCATGCATGGCAGGACTAAGTATAACAAAAAAGGAGGTTGCTAAGTGTATTACCAGAGGGAGAAAGAAAATGTGTTAATGTTCCAGAAAAAGTAGATGTACTCAATACAATTTCCTAACTTCTCAGTTGCATGGTTTGCTATCTATTTACTCCTTCTTCCTTTTCATCTGTATTGTTCTCCACCATTACAAGACCACTCATAAGTCTCTTCTCAAACTAAACAGGCCCAGACGTTTCTGTCTCCCTGCACATGACAATCTCTCCATCCTTATAGCCTGTCTCTGAAATTGCCTTTCTACCTGAACTATTCAGTAGAGAGACTGGTGGACCAAACAGGAATGCATCAGCAAAGCCAGCTATTCTTAACTGAATTTTTTTAGCATCCAGATATTGTATTTGCTTTGGCGACTATTGCACATAAGCAGGTCTTTCCATTACCTTGCTATTCAAAGGCCCAGGTCCTTTCCCAGTGGTGTATTCTGGTCCGGATGTTTGGGCAAACATCAGTTTTTTCCACTCTTAAATTGCGATAAGCTTTGAGAGTCCCTGGTGCATTACCCACAGCAAGGAAATTCAATAAAGACAAGTGCAAAGAACTCCACTTAGGAAAGAACAATCCATTGAACACGTACAAAATAGGCAATGACTGCTCTGTTAAGTTGACTTAACCAAGGTCTATTTTAAGTTGACTTAAAGTCAATCTTGTTAAGTTGACTTTGAAAGTCCAAAGCCCTGCATCCACAGAGGCAGGTGCTAGGTCGACGAAGGAGTGGCCAGGAACACTGTGAGGGGGCCTGGAGGCCAATTAGGTCGACTTAAGGGCTACTCTCCATTTACACTGGCTTAAGTTGACTTAATAAGGTTGATTTAAGCCTTAGGTTGACCTTAAGAGGTGGTGTTAGACAACCATTGTCTCCTTAATGTTTAGGAATTTTCCAGGTAGAATGGTCCCAGGGAGTATCCTGATGAGCCATTAAGGACATAAAGAATACAACCATTGTGTCCTTAATGGCTCATCAGTTTACTCCCTGGGACCATATCACCTGGCAGATTCCTTAACATTAAGGAGACAATGGTTGTTCACACCCTCCCATCTAAGGCATTTGTCAGGAATGACACAAGTTAAAGTATGGATATAACATCAAATTCCTAACTTCTAATTGAAATAGAATTCTTAGACATAAACTATATAATCATTCCCAGCAAATTACTACCTTTCTATTGATACCAAACATGATATAGTTCCTATGGATTATAGCATTTATGAGATATCCATAGAAAATAATATCATAAATGCTTCCCTAAATCCAGACAGTGTCACACCCTGCCCACATGCCCTGCCCTTTGGGGGCATGCCAGGATCCCCCTGTACCCCCCTGGCTGGGAGGGCATTGGTGTAGTCCTGGGGTAGCCCTAATTCGACTTAGGGCTACCCAAGGGCTACACTGGCTTAATTCGACTTTAAAAAGTTGAATTAAGCCTTAGGTTGAGTAGAAAGGTGATTTAATAAAGTCGACTTAATTTTCATTAAGTCAACTTTATTTTGCTTAAGTCGACTTAAGCAAACTGCTTAAGTCGACTTAAGCAAAGTGTAGTGTAGACGCAGGGCAAATTAAGTCGACTTAAGGCAAGCTTAAGTCGACTTAATTTACCAGTGTAGATGCAGCCTATGTGTCAATGCTAATGAGACTGACAGGAACTAGTGACAACCTCTAGAAAACGGGTTGCCTCAAAATTAGGGGACACCAAACCCATAAGGAAAAAGAGGACTGACATTTGTATGGACATGGATATAATATAGTGATAGAAAGAAACCATAGTATAAAAAGGCAGTGTGGAGATTTGGAAAATTGTGCATCCTATGGGAAAGATCCAGCAAGAATCATCCTTCTAATGATGTTTAATCCATGTGTAAAGCTTCATCCCTTAGCATTACTGACATGTGACAGAGTTGGTTCCAACCTCCGAAAACTTATGCCCCAAAAGAATTTTTTCTTAGTCTCTAGTATGCCATAGGACACCTCTTCATTCACTGAAAATAGATTAATACGAGAACTTAAGCGGAGTCTCTGTGTACCTGCAACCAGTGCACGAACAGATGTAGGAGTTATATATTATGAGACATTCCTAATTTCACTGTAAATTTTCATTAAATTGATAAAAGAGAATAGACCTTGGTCCTGTGACTTTCTGTTTTCCTTGCCGTGGCCTTCACAAGATTTGGGGAAAACAGAATAATGAGAAAGGGGCATGACACTTTCATACACGTGAACATAATGTAGATATAGTTAGAGATTGTAGTATAAAAAGAGAGTGCTGATAATTAGAAAAATGAGAGAGTTTTATGGGAAAATTCCAGCACAAAGCATCCCCCTGCTTAAATTCAATCCATGAGATAAATCTCAGCCCTTAATACTACATAAAGGAGGATTCCAAACTTCATTAATAACTTTCATAAATCTTATAGAAGAAATTAAAACTTGTTCCTGTGTGATTCTTTATCTTCACTTTCATGTGCCCTGTGAGCTCTGGATCAAGCAGAGGTAACTTTGTTAAAATTGAGACTGCTGACAGAAAAGCTTAACCCACAGCAGTGGGAAGAAAGCATCACTACATTTCCTTTAAATAAAAATAAAAGGCTACATGCTTCCCTCTCAGAATACTAGCCCCTTCTCCATGAAGTACCTCTTTTTTAACATTTTGTCTCCATCCAGGCATTTGCATTGTGACCATCACCCCAGATCCTGGGCACATAAAGGAAGTGCAGGGACCTACATTATATGAAGAAGACAGTGTTCTGCTTCAGACTTCGACACCTTGTTCTTTACGTCATGTTAGATGTCAACACAACTGATTTAACCAAGCCCCCCTCCTTCATCCTGCTGGGTATTCCTGGGCTGGAGGCAGCACACGTCTGGTTCTCCATCCCCTTCTGCGCCATTTATGCCATAGCCATCTTGGGAAACTTCACCATCCTCATGATTGTAAGAATGGAATGGAGCCTCCATACGCCCATGTTCTACTTCCTCTGCATGCTGGCTGTCATCGACCTGGTCCTGTCTACATCCATCCTGCCTAAAATGCTGAGCATCTTCTGGTTCAATTCCAGGGAGATAGATTTCAGTGCCTGCCTCACCCAGATGTACTTCATTTACTGCTTCACAGTGATGGAGTCGGGAATCCTTGTGGCCCTGGCTTTTGATCGTTATGTGGCCATCTGTGATCCCCTGAGACATTCCACCATCCTGACAAACTCTGTTGTGGTCAAGATCAGCCTGGCTGTGTTGTTGCGAGGCGCCCTGCTCATATTGCCTTTTCCCGTCCTGGCAAGGAGATGGCCGTACTGCAGAACCAACGTCATCGCCCACACATATTGTGAACACCTAGCTGTGGTGAAACTGGCCTGTGCTGACATCCGCATCAGTAGCTACTACGGCCTCTTAGTGCTATTGCTAGTGAATATCCCAGATGTCAGTTTTATCACCTTGTCTTATACTCAGATCCTCAGGGCCATCTTCAGTCTCCCCACAAAGGAGGCCCGCATTAAGACGTTTGGTACCTGCAGCTCCCATCTCTGTGTCATCTTAGCCTTTTATATCCCAACTCTCTTCTCCTCCCTCACGCACCGGTTTGGCCACAATGTGCCCCTGCATTTCCACATCATCACTGCCAACGTGTACCTCCTGGTGCCCCCCATGCTAAATCCCATCATCTATGGGGTGAGAACCAAACAGATCCGGCACAGGTTGATCCAGTTCTTTAGTCATAAAGGGTGCATCTACACTTGTAAATAAGTCGACTTAGTTATTTCAAATTAACCAATGTGACCATGTTAGTTCAAACTTATTGCTTAGTTCGAACTAACCGGCCCATTGAATTCAATACAAACTGCTAATTCGAACTACGTAAATGCCATAAATGGCATAAATGGCACTTGCTTAATTCAAACTAAATTTTGCTAGTTCAAATTAAGTTGATTCGAACTAACTAAAATTAGTTTGAATTAGTTCGTTCGAATTAACTAATTCGAACTAATTTTAGTAGGTTAGCCAATTATTCCAGGTGAAGAATCCCTTAGGTGCTGCAGATGGATCCTAGTTGGCTCAGATCATAACCCAAAGATTGCTCCTGAGCAGTGAGGACATCGAGGGAGAGAATAATGTTCGGGAGTTATTTTGTTTTTAATTATATCTGGGTTTATTTTGTACTAGCCCTGAAACCAGAGTCTACTCTGCCATTTTTGTGCCTGTTCCCTGCCCCACTATTTGTGCCCCTAATCTGACTTATCCAGTCCCTCTCTATTAAAAGGTGTCTGTCATTTCTCAGCTCTGGTTCCCTCTTCTGCAGAGATTTTATTTCTTCCAAGCCATGTCTGAAGAGAAGCTGGGGAAAAGTAGAGTTACTCCCTTCTTTTGCCCTCAAAAGACCTTGTTAGGTGCCAATAGTGTTTAATGTCTTACTTAGATGAGATAAATGTCTTCAAGTCACCAGGGCCTGTTGATATGTCCTGAATCATCTCCTTGAGTATTCTTGGGTGCATATTGGCTATTATCTTTGAAAAAGATGTCCCAGAGGACTGGAGAAGAGCAAATATAGTGCCCATCTATAAACAAGGAAATAAGGACAACCCAGGGAATTATAAACCATTCAGTTTAACCTTCGTACCAGGAAAAATAATGGAGCAAATAATTAAGGAATCAATTAGCAAACATGTAGAAAAGAATGAGTTGTAAGTGATAGTCAGCATGGATTTGTCAAGAACAAATCATGTCAAACCAACCTGAAAGGGTAACAAGCCTTCTGGATAGAGGGGAAACCATAGATGTGGTATATCTAGAATTCAGTAAGGCTTTTGATATGGTCTCACATCACCTTCTCATTATCAAACTAGGGATATACAACCTGGATGGAGCTACTATAAGGTGGGTGCAAAACTGGTTGTATAACCTCTCCCAGAGAGTAGTTATCAACTGTTCACAGTGAAGCTGGAAGGGCATCATTAGCAGGGTCCCGTAGGGATTGGTTCTGCGTCAGGTTCAGTTCAATAATTTCAACGAAGATGTAGATGATGGCATAGAGAGCACACTTATATAGTTACTCCCTTCTTTTGCCTTTGAAGACTTTGTTATGTGTCGATAGTGTTTAATGTCTTATTTTGACAACTGTAACACTGTTGCTAAAATAAACAAAAAACATTCTGGGATGTAATAATAGAAGTATTGTAAGTAAGACACGGGATGTAATTCTTCTGCTCTATTCCATGCTGACTAGGCCTCAACTGGAGTCTTGTGTCCAGTTCTGGGCACCTCATTTCACGAAAGAAGTGAAGAAACTAGAGAAAGTCAAGAGAAGAGCAATAAGGATGATTAAAGGTCTTGACTTATGAGAGATGATTGAAAGAGCCGGGTTTGTTTAGTCTGGAAAAGAGGAGACTGAGAGGGGACATGATAACAGTTTTCAAGTTTTAAAAGTTTGTTACAGGGAAGAGGGGAACAAAAAATTTATCCTATACCAGTGGATGGTAGGACAAGAAGCAATGGGCTTAAATTATGACAAGGGATGTTTAGGTTGGATATTAGGAAACAATCCCTAACTGTCAGAGTGATTAATCACTGGAATAAGTGGCCTCGGCAGGTTGTGAAATCTCCGTCATTGGAAGTTTTTAAGAACAGGTCAGACAGACACCTGTCAGGGATGGTTTAAGAGGGTGTTTGGTCCTGCCATGAGTGCAGGGAGTGGAATTTATGACCTCTCGTGATCCCTTCCAGTTTCTATGGTCCTATGACACGGGATGTAATTCTTCTTCTCTGTTACATGCTGACTAGGCCCCAACTGGAGTATTGTGTCCAATTTGGGGGCAACTATCGGATCAGGATATTATGTGTCCTTACCCCAGAAATTGTCAGGGTACCTTCAGATTATTGGTTAAGGGGTTCATGCATACAACTGATGCATTTTCCCTATCAGAATATTCCATTTCACCTTTCCACTTTCTTGTTTACGAATTTTGTGGGGTTTGCGGTGTTCTGTTGAGTTGTTGATTATCACCCTTTGATCCCAACGATCCAGTTTTCTATTTTTCATGTAATCCATTCATCCAACCAATACTTCTTTAGCTTGCTGACAAGAAAGCTGTAGGAGACCATATCTAAAGCTTTCCTAAATTCAATGTATGCCATAAGCACTGCTTTCTTCACATCCATAGAGTCAGACACATCATCATAGAATGCGATTGCGTTGGTCAGACATGACTTGCCCTTGGCAAATCCATACTGACTGCTCCTTATCACCTTCATCTCTTCCAAGTGCTCAGAATGAATTCTTTTAGGACCTGCCTCATAATTTGTCCAGGGACTCAAGTGAGGCTGACCGATCATTAGTTCTCCAGATCCTCCTTTCTTTCAGCACAGGTACTATATTTGCCTTTTCCTAATCAGCCAACACCTCCCACAATTGCCATGATTTTTGGAAGATAATGGCCAATGAGTCCTTAATCACATCAATCAATTCCCTCAGCACATCCTCAGGTGCATTACATCTGGCCTCATAGGCTTATGCATGTCCAACCTTTCTAAACAGTCCCGAACCTTTTCTTTTAACATTGAGGGCTGCTCGCCTTTCCCCATTCTGTGTTGTACAGTGCAGTAGATGGGAATTGAGCTTGTCCATGAAGGCACAGGCACAAAAATCACTGAGTCCTTCAGCTTCTTCATCGTCAGTCACTAAGTTGCCTCGTGCTTTTGATAAGTGGCCCACACTTTCCTGACCTTTTTGTTACTCATATACCTGTAGAAACCCCTCTACTTACCATCCACATCCCTTTCTAGCTGCAACTCCAAGTGTACTTTTCTTCCACTTCTTGTAAGTTTGTGTGTGTGTGTGTGTGTGTGTGTGTTTGCCTGTGTCTTTAAGCTCACTGAAGACTTCTCTCAATAAGGTGTCTTGAATTTTGAGGGTCACTGGTTTCCACAAAGTCCCCTTTTCTGTAGGTTGGGTCTTCAGTCCCTGCTCTGCATTTGGCAATATTAAAATATTTAAAACATATTAAACAACAATATTAAAACATTTTGTTTCAATGTTCACAGCTTACCAAACAATCCAGATCCATCTGCTTGCCTACCCTATTTTAAGCAACTGCTCTGCAAAATTTTGTGCCCTCCACCAGTTTTGACTGGAATGCTATGTTTATGTGTAATAGCATCAGACTTAGAACTGATCCCTGCCAAACCCCACTAGACACCCTGTCCCCCCATTCACTGATACCTGCTTTCTGAGATCGGTTCTGTAGCCAGTTTTATTTAATTTAACTTATGCTCTATTTGTAGTGTATAGTTGTATTGTTTTTTTCTTTATCTGAATATTTTGCTCTCCCAAATCAAGTGTCTCACAGAACCTGAAGTCTGTTGTATTTTTGTGGTTCCTTCAATCAACCAAACTTTCTTTCTCTCTCAAGTAATTAGACCTTGTGCTTCCTAGATATCCTTTTGTTCTCAATTTACTTAGTAAACTCCTTTTGTAATCTGCTGCCCTGCCATGCTTTTCTTTAATTTCCCTTATCCATTTTCCTAACTTCTCAGTGTATTTCTTGTGATTTATTTCCCATGTGTCAGATCAAGAGCAGTGGTTTTCAACCAGTGTGCCGTGGCCCACTGGTGTGCTGTGAGAACTGTCCAAGTTTAGCATGAAATCTTGTTCAAAGGTAATGAAAGTTAATGTGAAACAAACATTATTTCATCTTAAAAATATTTTATGCAACCAAAATTACAACTCATAAGACTTGTGAAAATTAATCATCAAATTAAAAGTGAGGTATTAGTCTTATGATTCTAAAACACAAACATTCTAAACACAGGTGGCCAAAGGGCAAAATTGAGATGACGTTATTTTTTTCCACTGGATTTGAAACATTAATGCATTTGATACTTCTTTATCTTGTTGTGTGCATTGTGTTGCAAACTCTCGAGTAACCATAGTAAATGTTAGTAAATGTGATGTTTATCAGCAATCGATTCAACTGAAAAAAGTGGGCGTGCTGTGGAATTATTTGTCTCATTGAAGTGTGCCATGTTACTGAAAAAGTTGGGAACCACTGATCTAGAGGTTCAGAACTGGAAGATTTCGCATAGCTATATTAGGCCTTCGTCATTTGAAAACATGACAAAAGTAAATGACCAAAGAATAACCGGACCCCTAAGATTATGGCAAAGGTTCTCCAATGGGTGAAACTGAAACAAAGATTAAATGGAGTATTATTATATGTCCTAAAAATGTTCTCAAAGCATATTTCTCCTTAACGTGCTTATACTACACAGTACAGGATGTGCATTCCTGCTTGTGATAATAAAAGGAACCAGTGGATTTTTGTGATGATACTTAAGGGTTCTGAGTACTGGAACCTTTTTTTCACAGCGATGCGGCCCCAGTTTGTGTTACTGCCAGGGGCAGGCCAGGTCTCTGACTGGCACCTTCTTCTTATTCATTTTTTTTCCGTCCCCAAAAAAGCACTGAAAGGAACTATACATAATCTATGGGTAATGAGGTTCCTGAAGATGTTGGGGACACCAGACTTATAAGGATAAAGAGGTAACTTTGCTGAAGAAGAGACTGTGGGCACCAGAGCTGAATCCAGAGATGTTCTATTACAGCACCACTATATTTATCTAAAAGAAAAAAGAAAAGCAATATACTTCCTTCGGAGAACAGCTGCCCTTTATGCATCTAGGATCTCACTTTAACACTGACTGTCCAACCAGGCATTTGCCCAGCAATGAGCACCCTAGGACTTGGACATGAAGAGAACAAGGAAATCTATGGCATATGAAAGAGACATCGTTTTGCTCCATAGTCAGACACTTTCTCCCTTAGGCAATGTCGGATTAGAAGAAAACAGACTTCTCCAGCCCCTCCTCCTTCATCCTGATGGGCATGTATGGGGTCAAGTTGGCACATGTCTGCATTTCCATCCCTTTCTGTGCCACATTTACCATAGCTCTTGGGAAACTTCTCCATACGCTTGATTGTGAAGATGGAGCAGAGCCTCCATATGTCCATGTACTATTTCCCCTGCATGCTGGCTGTCACTGCCCTGGTCCATCCTGAAACACTTGGAGGAAAATAGAGTGATCAGGAACAGTCAACATGGATTCACCAAGGGCAAATCATGCCTGACCAACCTGATTTCCTTCTATGAGGAGATGAATGGATTCGTGGATGCGGGAAGAGCCATTGACGTGGTATACCTTGACTTTAGCAAGGCTTTTGATACGATTTCCCACAGCATTCTCATCGGCAAGTTATGGAAGTATGGGTCGGACGAGTGGACCATAAGGTGGATTGAAAACTGGCTAGATCAACGGGTTCAGGGGGTAGGAAGCAATGGCTCGATGTCTGGATGGCAACCGGTAACGAGTGGAGTGCCCCAGGGGTCGGTCCTGGGGCCGGTTCTATTCAACATCTTCATTAATGATCTTGATGATGGAATAGACTGCGTGCTTAGTAAGTTTGTGGATGACACCAAGTTGGGGGGAGTGGTAGATACTCTAGAGGGCAGGGACAGGATCCAGGGAGACTTGGACAAATTGGAACGCTGGGCCGAAAGAAACCTCATGAGGTTCAACAAAGACAAGTGCAAAGTCCTGCACTTAGGACTGCACCAATGCCCTCCCTGACGGGGTGGGCACAGGGGGAGCCTGGAATGCCCCCCCAAAGGACAGGGCAGACCTCTGCCCCTATGCCCTGCCAGGGTCCCTTCTCCCCTTTGCCCCATTGTACCTATGTACAATGGGGCAAAGGCTGAGCCCCATGGCATTGGGCAAGGGGTGCTCCCCTGCCCCCGTGGACCTACCCTAGGTCCCCCTAGTCTCTAGAAGTCGACCTAGGCATCCAGTGTGGACGCTCTAGTTCGACTTTGTAAGTTCCCCCCAAAGTTGACTTAAAATTTAAGTGTAGACTCACTAAGTTGACTTAAATTTCTAAGTGTAGACATAGCTTATGAGTCTATGGATGTAAAGATTTCTCCTTCTGCTGTGTCAATGAAACCTAGTTCCATGGCGGGCTGGCTGGTGACCTGGTGCGGGCCCTCCTTTCTATTTCACTGACAGGATGGTCACTGGGACATGAAAGCCATTGCAGCTGTTTAAAAACACAGAAACTGAATGAGTCAGAGAGACTGAAGAAACTGGGGTAGGAAAGAGGCAGACAGGCAATCGAGGGAACTCTTTAGTTGCAGGGATACAGATGCAGGAGAGAGACAGACGCCAGCTGGAGGAGAAGACTGAGAAGCTATGGATGGATTGGAGTGTCCAGCTGTGGCTTGTGAAATGTGGCTTTCCCCTTGGCAATCAGCACGCTGTCCTGCAGGGTGGTTTAGGGTCCATGCTGGGTATGGGCAATCCTTTCATGAACTCCTTGTGTCTCTGAGTTTAACTCTTTCCAGTTCCTGGGAGGGATATGGGAACTACTTATGGCTGAGCACAGCTGCTGCCTCCCTTCATGTTGGCTCAACCCCAGCATCTTCTGCCCTTCCTCCTCCATCCTGCCAGACCTGCCGATGCTGGAGTATGAAGACTGCTGGGCCTCCATCCCCGTCTGTCCGTACACATCGAGGCACTGCTGGGCCATGCCATCTTGTTCTTCCTTTCTCCCAGCCTGTGCGAACTGACATTTCTCTTTCTCTCCATACTGGCCCTGAGCAACATCGCCCTCTCCAGCTCTCCCCCATCCAGAACACTGGGCACCTTCCAGTTCAGGGCCTCAGAGATCAGCTGCCCAACGGGCCTGAAGCAGATGTTCATGACCCACATATGTGGAGCAAGAGCCCTTAATTGACACTGAGTGGGGGTAGTGCTGGCATCTCCCAGCACCAGAGGCCGGGGGTTGGCTGAGGTGAAATCAGGAGTCAGGACCCTCAGACAGACAGAGCCCAGAATCAATGGGGAAAGTTTGATGTTCCAGATCAGATTGATTGACGGGGCAGCCAGGCTGGTGTGTGGGGAAAGAGAGTGTCAGCAAGGACTCAGATCCTTCTGCTACCCACCAGTGTGTGAATCAGGAACATTCCCCACAATCCCCCTCCTTTCACTAGCAATTGATATGGTCTGGGACCCCTTGCCCTGAGCCAGGCCACTGGGGTAGGACAAGGGATCAGCCTGAAACCAGGTGGACAACGGTCAGGAGAGGTGAAGGACAGGCCCCCGTGTTTCCAGGGAAGGGAGGTTGCAGTGTAGAGGCCGGAGTGTCTTCCAAAGCTCACAGGGTGGGAGATAAATGACGGATCTTCCATTAGCAGGCTCTTAACAAACGTAAACGGCACCTTTGTGGCAATCACAAGACAGCCCTGTCCAGGGGCTGACCAGTAACGTGGAGTCTAACAAACATTGTGCCTGACACTTCTGGTCACTACATCTGGAGCCCCACGCCCTGGACAAACACACAGAGGGGAAGGGATTTACCAAGGCTGCACAGTAAGAGCCCAGAAGAGCTGAGAGTAGAAACCAGGAGTTTTCACCCCAGCACTATCGCTGTCCCCACTGAATGGCATCTGTGTTGGATTTAATCCAGTGAGCAGTTCCCCCATATGTGAGGGAAGGCGTAAGCTTTACTGGGTACTGGAGGCTGGAGGTGTGTGGGGGGGGGGGGCGCATAACAGGGTATTGCGCACTCTCCATGGTCCACAGGGATTTGTTTCTCCAGAAGGGATCCACACAGCTTTATGAACTTGAAACAGGGTCTGAGGCACCCACCTCTGGGTAAAACAAGGTGACTGTTGAGCAGTGCACAGCACAGCTCTTCTACGGTGCACAATGTAGGACAGAACAGGAAGAGGAATTTCTTTTGAAACAAGGTGTTCATCTCATATGTCCAGCACAACACAGCTTCAGTTCCTGATGTGAGCCTCGCGGCACACTATGATAGAAGAAGAATTACCCAATTAATAATTCAGAGAGACTCATGTCACTTATGTTGAAATTTGGCCATTGGGTTGTGGACTGGTGGAGAGAAGGGTCACCAGCAAAATAAATTGAATATTTCAAAGGAGGTTTTGGGTTTTTTTTGTTTTTGTTTTTGTTTTAAGTGACAACAGATGATAAAGGAAACTGGGGAGATGTTATAGACTTAAACCACTGAACGTTGTTTGACTAATACCACATGAGATTCAGATTAACAAACTGGCACTAGACAGAATTACTGATCCTAATCCCTTACCCACAGCCCTGTGTGTTTGCAGCAGATGTTCATGGAGCTGCTCAGTCACCTTTCCCTAGATCTGCCTGTTTGCTAACTACCCATACATTCAGGCATTGTCAGAGTATCGGACCCTCTGGGTATCTGGCCCTTATTCCTGATTTTCTTACTCATTGACTATAAATTTTAAATATACACAATTACACTGAGTGGCCAATTTCTCTCTGACTCCGCAGAGAGCCCAGGAGTTCTCCCTCGGGGAAGGACACATAATTACTGTTTACACCTATAGAAGGAAACACAGAGGCGCAGACATGGAAAGAGACATTGGCGAGTGCCCCTGTTTGCAGCCCATGAACCCCATTGGGACTGCCCAGCTCTATATTATACAAATGTTTCCATCCTGCCTGGTGCACTTCTCCTTTTTTCGGCTCTCAGTGTGGGATGTTGTTGCAGATGCTGTTGTGACAGAGGCGTGGGACACGGCTACCAGAGGTGGATGTCCAAGGAAGTCACTTCCATCTTAGAATTCACAGGTACCCCATCCCTTGCTGTGGAGTGCACTGATCGAGAAATCCAGTGAAATGTGGGCAGGGAAGGGTGGAGAACAAATCTATGGTCCTTTCTGCTCTGTACAGACCTTAGCCATCTCTGGGCCATTTCCACAGGTGATGTTTTTCCTCCAGTATCAATAACCACAAAGCCCCTGTTTGCAATTGTCTAGGTGCTGTGCTCCCCAGCTGATGGCCCTGGGAACAGGAACTGAGTAAGGTGCACAGCTGTATGTTAATTCCGACACTCCCCTCCTCCCTTTACACTGCAGGGCTCTGTCTGTTATTGGTGGGGTGGAGAAGTGAGGCTGGTGTCTCTCGCTTTTCTGCCTAAACACATGAGGAGTCCTGTGACTATTTAAAGACTTTCAAATTATCTTCAGGTATAAACTTCTGTGGGATGGGCCCAGTTTGTCAAATGGAGGAAGCTTTGGTTTGTTAGATATATACACACAGGAAGAAGGGAGAGTCACTTGATTATGTGGTGGACCAGTGTTAACTAGGTCAATTCAACAGTGTGGATGTGACTCACTCACAACAGAAAGAGGAAAATAATTTTTTTTATAATGAGCTGGCCACAGACCTAATCGCATAGTGTCTAGTTTGCATATGAGTTGCATACCTGCAGTTTCCTGTTGAAAACTGTTTCTGATGTTTTTTGTTGAAATATGGTAATTTTCATGCCTACTGCTCAGTGTCCAGAGAGATTGAAATGCTCATCTACTGATTTTTGGATGTTTCCATCTTTGATGTCTGACTTGTGTCCATCCCACCTTAAACATTCACATCTTCTCATCAACTGTTCTGAATGAACCAAATCCACACTATTTGAGCTGACCTTGTTAACACTGGTCCTCCCACATCATAATGTGACCCACCCTTCTTTGCACACACACACACACACACACACACACACACACACACACACACACACACACACA
>VOCT01082669.1:0-19607 GCA_007922175.1 Pelusios castaneus | reverse complement strand
TACTTAATTTACACCTTTACGTCACCCAAGGAGGAGGGAGTTGAAAGGGGATCTCAGCCTCTGTCCCAGGTAGATGGACTTACCCCACCAATGGCACAAATGAGCATCTCCCCATACTAGCTATTAATATTTTACCAGATGATATTGCAGACGAAAATCGATAGATCAAACTTGCCCAAGGAAAGGCTTTGTCTCTCAGAAATATAGGAGGTAATTGCCAACTGAATCTTGTGTTGAGGGACTATGTAAACCGCAAGGTGTACTACTCTGTGGTCCTGCAGGTCCTTGTGGACCACCACGGAATCTTCCAGAACATCTAGATGGGCTGTCTGGGGAAGGCGCACAACACACGGATCCTGCACAACTCTGCCCTGTACAGGCGCATGCAGGTGGGCACCTTCTTCCCTGACCACACCATCATCATCAGGGATGTGCAGGTGCCAGTCCTGATCCTCCGAGATGCTGCCTACCCCTTGCTCCCCTGGCTGATGAAGCCATACACGGGCCTCATGGATACCAGCAGGGACCTCTTCAATTGGAGGTTCAACCGGTGCTGCAGCCTCATCAAGCGTGACTTCGGCCATCTCAAGGCCTGCTGGAGGACTCTCCTGACCCGCCTGCAGCTCAGCAAGAGCAACCTCCCAGTACTCGTCAACACATGCTTTTGCCTGCACAACCTCTGCGAGCTGTGGGGGGAAAGGTTCCCCCGTGTCTGGGAGGCTGAGGCAGAGTGGATCGCTGTGCAGTACTAGCAGCCCAAGGACACCCTGCCCCAGACTCAGTGGGGCCAGCGGAAAGCTCAGCTCATCCAGGATGCAATGAGGGCCCACTTCAACAGAGCAGAGCACTGAAGGGTGGGTCTGCTACCAATCCCCATCACCTGCACCACCCGCCCATGCCTGCTTCCCACCCCCACGCACCCCTCTCACCCTGTCCCCACACCAGTAAAAAGCACAACACACAGTATAAAAGTGCAGGATGTTTATTTAGAGGGGAGAAATGGGGGTTGGGAGCTTGCGGGTGTTGGGAGGTTTGGGGAGAGTGAAGAGTGTTGGGGGGAGGGGCTGGTGCTACTGGCCTCCGGAAGGTAGGTCCCAGGCTTGCAGACATCCGCCCCGGGTCCTGGCCCACCGGCGAGGAGGGCTACCTCTGGGGCACAAGGCAGGGTCCTGAGAGAACAGGCACTCCTCCAGGTGTTCCAGGGACTGGATCTGCCACTCCATGAGGTCAAGCATGTGCTCAAGCAGCCTCTGCTCACCCTTCCGCAGCCCCTGCTCAACCCTACAGTGGGCATCCTCCTGCTACTCCCCCTGCTCCAGCACCATAGTCTTGTCCCCCGAACCCTCCTCCTACTCATTGTCAAGGGAGCAGGGCTCGGCAGAGTCGATGGTGTGGGCTGGCAGGCTGCCACTCTCCTGGCCCAGACAGGCATCCAGCTGCTGGTAATACCGGCAGCTGGTGGGGACTGCCCCTGTCCAGATCCTCTCCTCCAGGGGCTTTTGGTAGCCCTGGCAGAGGTCCTTGATCTTGACTCGGACCTGCTGGGTGTCCTGGGTGTGGGCCTTGACAGCCAGGGCCTGGGAGATGGAGGCATACACCTCCTGATTGCAATGGCTGCCTCGCAACTGAGAGCTGACTGCCTCATCCCCCCATATGACCAGCAGGTTGAGGATTTCCTGGTGGCTCCAGGATGGGGTCCGCCTGTGGCACTGGCTCTGCTCTGCCCTGCTCCCAAGCAGCAGGTCTGGCTAGCTCTGGGAAGCAGGATGGTCAGTGGTGAGTCCTGCCCTGTGGTTAGCCGGGGCAGGCTCTTTCTGTGCCAGGAACTCTGGGAGGGAGGTCAGAGAGGAAGGTTTGGAGGCCATGGAGGTTGACTTAGGGCTACTCTGCATCTACACTGGTTTAGGTCGACTTAATGAGGTCAACTTCAGCATTAGGTCGACCTAAAATGAGGTGGTATTAAGTCATAACTTTTCCTTAAGTCGACTTAATAAAAGCCCAGTGTGGACTCGGAGTAGTTTCAGTCAATTTAAGCCTCCTTAATTTGAATTAATTTGTAAGTGTAGATGCACCCTTTGATTCTACATAAAGCCACACTTTGCAGCTGGGGTTTAAGCTGCAGGCTCCTCCACCTCCCAGTGCCATATCTCTGATCTCTGAACTCCCCTGCCTCTTTCTGCAGCTGTGTCTGAGAGAGTCCACTTGGACTGGACCCTTAGGCAGCAGGACAATCATGCTGAGACTTCACACTTGGAGGCTCTGACCCTTAACTTTAGTCACAGCATCAGAGCCAGAACAAGTCACCTTTCTCCTGGACGGGGTCCCCCTCAGTTCCCAGGAGCTTGTTACAGGCAGGCAGGTATCTCAAGCATACTAGCCACTTCCCCTGCCAGCCAGGTCCTTTGCATTTTCACTGTCCACTTTAGTCTCAGCTGATTGATGGATTCCTTAGATTTAAATTCAAATTGTTGGCAGTTACAGGAACATAGATTCTGTCTCACGTGGTGAGACCCAGACTTTCCACGAATGATGTCCAGGCTGTTCTTTGGGGAACTACCTCCTGGTTAGAGGTGCATGTCTTCAGAATGCAGTGTGCTCCCATTCCCACACCTGCCTTGCAATTCTGTCTAACTAGGGATCTGCTCAGGGGTTGTCCTCCCACTTGGCAACTTGATTAAATGTGCCCTGTATAGTCTTCCCATGAGCAAAGCTTTATCTCTGTTCATCTCCACAATCTCCTTCTGAAGGAGTTGGTGTTTCTCCTTCATGCTGCTCCTCTAACTCAGCCCTTACACACACTGCTCCCAATTCACTTACAGCACTGGGTGCATTGATCCCACAGCTGCCACAACATGTGATAGAGCCTCACAGGAATTGTTCTCCAGCACCCCTCTTTTGCTCTAGATCAGGACTCTGCCACCATGGAGCTGTCCCAGTTCACCCTGGGTCTTGTATACATGGGCAACCAGCTCCCAAATCCAGCTTCAGAGGGCCCAACCTCTCTATATATTCACCTCTGCTGTCAGAAGTGATCATCAGCCAGTATTTAAATCAGAATGGTTTATTAGTTCTTGGGATCATGGCATACAAAGAATTCTGTTAGCTGACTAATTGGAAGTTAAAGTCAAAGTTAAATTTTAAAAAGTGAGAACTTACCCCTCCCCCCCTCTTTCCTCAGCCATGTTAGACCCATTCCCAAGACCCTTTCAGCCTTTTTTCTCCATCCCAGGCTAGATGACCACTACCCCAATCTTAACCTCACCCAACCTTTTACAACTGGTTGTGGCTGAGGTAGGGGGTCCTGGCCAGGTCTGCCTACATGTGGATAGGGGAAATCAATCCACCCTAAAGTGGTCTCTGTAATGAGTGTACACCTGCGTCCCATCACCAAGATAGATGAGTACAATTTGTTGGGAAACTGAGGCACACATAGCACTCAGAGAATATCCCAGAGATATCTCACTTCACCACAGGATCTGACCATTAGGCAAAATTGGCTGTTTGAAGGTTCTCAGTACACTGCACCTTGTATGAAGTCCCTCACCATGAAATCAAAGAATCCTAGCATATGACCCTTAGAATGGACCTGAGGAGGTCACCTAGTCCAGCCCTGCTTCTCCAGTGGTTCTTGCCTTTACCTTCAAAGTACTGCCCTGAGTATGGGGTCCTATCACTGCTCCTCTTTCAAACAGGAGGGACCAAGGCCCAGAAAACGAAGGCTGGGATTTTCAAATGGGAAATTCAGAATCTGGATGGGCCTGTGGAGCAAAGATCTCCAGGTGATTGAATAAACCCCACTTAGACAAAGTGCCCGGAGAAATTCGTTAGTCTTTAAGGTTCCACAGGATGCTCGTTGGAGGGCACAGCTGGGGCTTTCAAGAGTGATACAACAGTATCAATGCGACGTGCAACTTGATTGGGAATGGCGATAGGAATGTGTACAGAAATTCGAATATCAGTGGTGAATAATTACCGCCCTTGTATGCTGCCTGAATCCCCTCTCAGCTCTCCTATAACGAAGGAGTATCAGACACAGTGCTCTCGGCACACTTATCGCTAGGAGGTGGTACAGGAAAACATTTACTCTTTCCTCACTCTTTCCCCCACATCTTTTCCCGTAGTCTGCACCCCCAACCAGATACCCAGACATGCTCAACAGCACGAGTTACCCTTTAAGACCGCGTCCCCTGTGTCATGTCATGGCTCATTTCAATTGGATTAGTCACTCCTAGGAAGAGGCTTCCGTCCCAAATCTCTGCGAGCGCGCTGGGAAATGTCCATCCCCAGAGGCTGCCCCAGCCCAGTGGATCGTTGGGACAGGACCCTGCCCAGCCACTGACCGGACATTCCATGGCCCTTCCGCCTATGGGAGCGGCACCCGCGTCTGTATGTCGGTGCCCCCATCACATCAGTGTTAAATAACCAAGTCCTCAGTTGGGTGGGAGGAAATATTCTAACTATCGGGAGTTTATTTTCCGCAGGGATCCAAAAATGCGGTGAGGGTCCCAGCGACCTGAGCCAGGCACTGTACAAACACACGGGACGGGCCACTCTGAGTCCTGCACACTGAGCCTAAGAAGAGTTAAACAGATAACTGGGGGAGGGGACTGTGCTTCTCTTATAAAGAGGAAAATATGCAAATAGAGAGAGAGTTTCCTGTTTAAATCGCTGCTGCCTTCTGCCCAGACTGCACCCGGTGACACACCCAGCAGCCCCTGTGTCCGGGCAGTTACCAGCCAGCCCCGCTGCGGACTTTCCCCACGAACACCAGGAAAATGAGATTTTTGCTCCCTGTGATTTTCGCTGTGGCGGCTCTGGAAGGTATTTTCCTCCTCTGAATAACGCGCAGAGTTAGGACTGTATTGTGTCCTCGCTGCTTTTATCCCGATATTTACAGCCTGTCTTTATCTGCAGGTGTGCGGGCGCAGGTCCAGCTGGTGGAGTCCGGAGGGGATGTGAAGAAGCCCGGAGACTCTCTGCGCCTCTCCTGCAAAGCCTCCGGCTTCACTTTCAGCAGCTACTATATGCATTGGGTTCGACAGGCTCCTGAGAAGGGGCTAGAATGGGTCGCTTATATCAAGTACGATGGCAGTACAACCAACTACCTTGATTCAGTCAAAGGGCGATTCACCATCTCCAGGGATAACGCCAAGAGCGAGCTCTACCTGCAAATGACCGGCCTGAAGGCCGAGGACACCGCCCGCTATTACTGTGCGACAGACACAGTGACACCAGACTTACCAGGGCTTGTGCAAAAACCCGGACTGCGGAATCGCCTTTCTCCGCGCGGGGGCAGCAGCGACACGAACAGATTCTGAGGCTGAGAAAGGAAACGCGGCAACTGTGGCAAAACCTGCCCTTAGTTTCAGCCCTTCCCTTCCCTCCCCTAGCAGTGCTTCACCTTCCTGCATAGAGTCCGCTGCCTGCGCGGCCAGAGACCTCTCGCTTCTTCCGTGATTCTCTACTCCGGGCTGAGTGAGTCCGGCTGTGAATCACTCTCCCCCGGTGGAGGGGCCACACTGGCTGTGCTGGGGCTTGTCTCAGGGCCACATTCACAGCACAGGGTCCGTGAGTTTAAAGGCCACAAGGGCATCGCGGGACTGACCCAGAGCGCACGTGACAGACTCTCATAGGGCTGGTGTGCTCTGGACGCCTATTGGTAGAACCAGACCAAAAGAAGGTGCCTTGGAAGGGGTCTGGACCCCCAGGGCTCTCCCGACACCGGCAAAGTTGTGTCCTGACCCCAGAGGGTTCAGCACTCCTGCTCTGTCAGGAATATTCACTGCTGGACCCCAAGAGGGATCCCTGAGAATTTCTCCATGCCCCATAGTCAGAAGTGATTACTAGCCAGCGCTGAAGTCAGAAGCGTTTATTAGTTCCTCATATCACAGGGAAAAAGGCTCTGCTATCAGACCAATTAGAAGTCACAGAAGCAACCACCTGGGGAGCCCCATTATCCAGGTTCCTTCCCTGCCAGCCCCAGTGAGGCACTGCCCTCTTTCCTCCAGCCATCATCAGATCCGTGCCTTAGCCCAGTGGTTCACAACGTTTTTGGCTTGAGGGACATAAATCTAATTTTTACAATCCTGAAGAGCCACCAGTCTATTTAATTAAAATGAATTCATTCAATTTTAATTAATTAAAATTAATTAAGTTTTAATTAGAATTAATTACTTAATTAGTATTTAATTAATTCATTTTAATTAAATAGACTGGTGGCCCTTAAGGTTTGTAAAAATTATATTTTTGGCCCTTGAGCAAAAAAGACTTTTTAAAAATAAAAATTAAGGGGCTGGATGCCCATGAACACCCTGAGCCTCCCCCACCAACAGGGTGGGCCCAGACAGGCACCCCGCCCCAAGGAACTGTGCTGGGCTCTCTTCCCCAGCACCAAAGCTGCAGCTCTCACACAAGCCTGGTCCTGGCAGGATGTGAGCCCCCTCCACTCCTCTGATTGTATGGGGGCAGCTCTGGGCCCCACTCAGCTTGAATGGTCTCCAGCGCACAACTTCCAATGGGCCAGCTCAGTCCAGGTCCCTCCCCCCCAGGGTGTCCTGTCCCACTCTGAGACCGGGACAGGGCATGCCGCTGGGGCCTCACCTGGGCAGTGCCTGCTTGGCAATGGCTCCGGCCCGGCCTGGCTCTCTCCAATGGGCTCCACTCCTGGCTAACTGGCCCCTCCCTCCCTCCTTGCCAGGGGCCGCCGCTGCTGCCTGACTGGAAAGAGCCCAGCGCAGGAGGAGGAAGGGAGGGAGGTGGGCCCTGAGCCCCTCCCAGTCCTTTGTTGCCTTCCCATCCTAGGTGGCCACTGTTTCAACTTGCTGTGTCAGGGCACGGGGCCTTGGTCAGATGTGCCTACCTGACCGGGGGACCCATACGCCTTACAGTGGTCTCTGAAATGATCATACACTCAGGTCCCATCACCAACATACATGAATAAAACACAGGTATGGACATTGCACCCAGAGAAAGTTCCAAAAGAATCTCCATGTCTTCACGGTCCATCCCTAGGAATGGGATCCACCCTTTTGACCACTGTAGCCTTTGCATGACACCCAGCAGATATGTGACTTCCTCACATGGTCAAATCCTCAGCTAGTGTAAAGTCACAGAACTGCTTTCACTAGACTTCAGTCACTCCTGATTTACACCAATGAGGATCTGGACCATTAAGCAAACTAGGCTGTTTGAAGGTTCTCAGTACATTATACCTTATACTGGGTCCCTCACTGTGGAATCATAGAATCATATAAGAACAGGTTTGGAAGGGCCCTCAGGAGGTTGTCTAATCCTATCCCTCTTCCAATTGTTTTTTCCCTTTATCTTTAAAACACCACTGTGAGGATGGGGAGCTATCATCACCCCTGTTTCAAAGAGAAGGAATGAAGGCACCGAAAAACAAAGGCTTGGTCTTTCAGATGGGAAATCCAGATTCCCCTTGGGCCTGTGGTGTAATGATCACATGTTGCCTCTCAGATGAGCCTGCAATTCTGGGGTTTTCAGAAGGGACCGACTGGCGGATTTTTTTCCTTCATACTGACATTTGGAAATCACAGTCCCAAGTCTCTGGTGTCATTGGGTGGAGCTGAGAATCCCAACGCACAGCAAATGTCCACTGTTTCCTAGAGTAACCATGTAGATAAAAGACAACAGACTCCTGTGGCACTTTTAAAGACTAACAGATTTATTTATCGCATGAGACGAAGTGGGATTTTCTCCCTCGAAAGCTCATGCGATAAATAAATCTGTTAGTCTTTAAAAGTGCCACAGGACTCTGTTGTCTTTCTACAATAGACTAACACGGCTACCCCTTTGGAATTTGACTACATGTAGATAAAAGACACCCACACTTCAGTTTTTACTGACATCACTCAGGCCCAGGCTGGTACTCGGGTCATTGGAAATTGGTATGACAGGAAGGGTTTTGGAAAGGATCATATTAGGATTTATTGCAGTCCCTCAGGGAGAGGTTTTTGCTGAGGGAGAAGCAGAGGCTCTTGAGAGTGGGGCCACGGATCACCACGATCACAGAACTCAGCTTTCACTGAATTACATGAGGACCAGGAATTTCCCGAGCCTTTCCTTGTGTTAGTTACAAGGTTGAAATGGAAGTCAATGGCTAATAGTAATGTCAGGTTTAGAATTTACACTCTCTCTTGAATGCAGTTCCAGCTGTAAGTCCGGATTTCCTGTTCTAAGGAAGGCATTATTTTCCTTGTCCATTAAGAGATATATTAAAATTGACTTTATCCTTGGCATCAGGGTAAGCTTTGGGAACTAGGGAAGGGATCAAGAAGATTCTAGTTTGACTGTGAGAGAGGCTGGTACCCCAGCAATAAAGGGCTGGCTCTTCTCTTAGGCCTTGTCTATACTGAAAAAACTGTGTTGATCCTCACGGAACGACGCAATAGGATTTATTGAGCAGCCAGTGTAGACCCGCTCAATCGATCCCATCCCGGAAGCACTCTCGGGTTGACTCAGTAACTCCACCCCTCCAGTGGAGTAATACTGCATCAAAGGGAGAGCCCTTCAAGTCAACGCAGCTGAGTGAGGCCAGCACGGTAAGTAAGATTGGTAAGGCAGATTATGTATCTCCCATTGATTTAGCCCTGCAGTGTAGACTAGGCCTTAGCCACCAACCAAGAAATTGAGTTCACAGTTTTTCTCAGTGGGAGGCATCTCTGTCCCTGTGTGAGATACGGGTGGATACACTTCCAATTGTGTCCCCACAGGGAAAAGCTTGAGAATAGAGAAAACAGAGGGTGTTTTTTATCCACAGCAAGATACACAAATATGAGG
The DNA here is from genome assembly GCA_007922175.1 of Pelusios castaneus. Lineage (NCBI taxonomy): Eukaryota > Metazoa > Chordata > Testudines > Pelomedusidae > Pelusios > Pelusios castaneus. Next base: position 10,808 of record VOCT01082669.1, on the reverse strand, counting down.
TAGAGTATCCTGTTTATACATTTTTCTGTATCTGTTCAGGCTGCACTTGGAGACACAATGTGAGCTTTCTGTGTCTGTGCAGTCAGTCACCCAAGCCAGTGCCTCAGAGAACGTTCCCCTGGCACACCAGGAAATACAACATTTTTGCTTGTTTTAATTTTCACACTAGCGGCTTTGAAGGTGTTTTCTTCCTCTGAATAAATGGCAGAGTTAAGAGAATATTTGTGTCATTGCTGTGGTTAAATCAATGTTTATCTATCTTATCTACAGTTGTCTGGGCCCAGGAACAGATGGTAGGGTCTGGAAGAGACAGAAAAAGGCTCGGGACTCTTTTCGCCTTTCCTGCAAAGACTCTGGATTTAACTCTAGTGAGTACAAGAAAGTTCTACAGGCATCTGAGAAGAAGGGACTAGACTGGGTCTCTCATATAAATGCCAGTGAGGGTACAGCTATCACCTTGATTTAATGAAAAGGCAATTCATTGTCTCCACAGATAATCCCAACAAGCTGCTATATCTGTAAATGACTGGCCTGAAGCCCAAGGCAACACCTCCTATTAGTAGCCTGGTGTCCCAGGATGGTTACTGCTAGCTTCACGGAGAGAAATGTATTCAGGAGTCGATCCAATGACCACTGACTTTACTGAGCTTTGGATAAGATCAAAAGACAGACAATGGATACAAGGTAAGAGCCTCACTGAGATGGAGTCTGGAAGTTGCATGGATTCCAGGGCTGCTACCCTGGTTGACTAAAGCTGATTCCTGGTCCATCTATTCAAATACATTAAAACCTTGGAACCACAGCCTAGCATGGAATTACTGTACCAGACACACCGTCTATCACAGCCAACACCATCTAATTAACCAACTAACCTGCCTGCCTGCCTCTATGGTCTTAGAGAACAGCAACTGCCAACACAAAGTTCTCCCTTTGGTTAGTTATGCCTCACCCACAATATGTGGCAAATTGAACCCATGTGTGAATTAAACCACAGAACACCCTAAAGTTGCACAGACTGTGAATCAGAACTTCTGGCCCCTAATGCTCGGTTCTCCTCTCATTCTGCCAAAAAGTCAAAGGAAGGGCCACTCAGTTTGCATTCCTAAACTCTTCCTGTTACATCTAGAGTTGCTAGACAGTTGTGCCTTCCCTAACTGGGAAGAGGAAGTGGGAGTCCTTAAATCCTGAGTGTGCTGTGGAATCTAGAGTCCTGTTTCCTTATTAGGGAAGTGGAATCTCTGTTTCTGGCATGGCAAAGTCTGAGAACTTATCTGAACAAAACATTTATTCAGCTGAAACATTCAAAAAGGGATGGTCAACCTGTGCATTCAAGGGCCTTGAATTCTCTGAAAATTCTTGGGCTTTTCCATGGGAACAAAGAATCTCAGACACAGTCTCATATGTTTTGATTTTGCCTATGCCAGTCTGCAGGTCTAAGTCTCTTTCCACACAAAATTACCCCATGACACCCTGCAATAATCATTGTACTCTCTAAGGAGCCTGTATGCACATGGGGCATTAACAACTGCAACCCTCAAAAAGCAGCCCCCCCTTCCCCCCAAAAAGGTCATTTATTGTCAGTTAGCCCTCCATTACAGAAAAGATGTGGACAAACTGGGAGGTAGTTCAGAGGAGCGCAACAAAAATGATCAGGATGCTGAGGCCCATGACTTATGAGGAGAGGCTGCGGAAACTACGCTTGTTTAGTCTGAAGAAGAGAAGAATGAGGGGGGATTTGCTGGCAACCTTCAATTGCCTGAAGGGTTCAGGGAGGATGGGACTAGGCCATTCTCAGTGGCAGTAGAAAACAGAATCAGGAGTAATGGTGTCAAGATGCAGTGGGGGTGGGGGGGTGGGAGGGGCCTAGGTTGGATAGTAGGAAAAGCTTTTTTACTGGGAGCATGATGAAGCACTGGAATGAGTTATCTAGGGAAGTGGTGGAGTTTCTATTCTGAGAGGTTTTTAAGAATGACTTGACAAAGCCCTGGCTGGGATGATTTAACTGGAGTTAACCTTGCTTTGTTAGGGACTTGGTCTAAGTGACTCCTGAAGTCCCTTGGAACTCGGATCTTCCATGATTCTGTGAATTAACCGGCCAAGAAGGAAGGTTTCTCACAATCCTCAATCAGTGAGAAATTGGTTTCCTCACCCAAGCAAGAACTTATCTCCTTCCCAAAGCTCTTGGAATGGGTATTTTAAACTACTTAAGGGATTAAGTCATACATTTCTTATTAACATAATTTTGTAAAAGCAAATGAAAGTCCCTTGTCTGCTTTAAGAAATTCCCCTTTTCAGCACCTTGTTCTCTGATTTGTATATGTGGTGTTCAAGGAGGGAGGGAGGGGGATAGTGAACTCTCTTCTTTGCCACAGATGTCCTTAATAACTTGAAAAGATGACAGCTTTGGAAAGAGGTGATTCTGAGAGTGTAGGCCTACAGACAAACAAATTAATTAGCTTTCCAATCTCAAAGATTTCTAAGGGAGTTTAATTCTCCTTCGAGAAGATTTTTCACCATAGTAAGGAACACAATCAGAGCAGGCCCACTTCTATGTGGAAGACTGAAGAATGAAATAAGCAGACAGGTCAGTCAGTGAGTGAGAAAGAAAGATTGCTGACATTTGGTGGGTTTAGAGTTTCAAATGTAAGGACCAAATTAATATGATCAAGAAAGCATCTCAACTAAGTTTGAACTCTCAGAGCAATCAGCCATTGAATTTACAAGTCAATACAGTGTCACACATTGTTAAGACTCCCATCTTATTTAGTATGGTACAGCCCCTTGTCCCATGCAAATATACTCTCTGCAGCCCTGCCGCCCTGTTGATAGCCCAGTCACAGGCTGCTCAGCCAGCTTCAATTTTCACCCTGCTCACACTGGGAACAAGCCCATTGGCCACAGATATGATACCCAGCCTGACCCTAACTTTCCTTCTGCTAATTCCAGAGAATAAGGGCAGAATCTAGGCACCTGAGAGGCAGGTTCCACATGTTCACTAACAACCATGTCTCTGGGAATTATTGAAACATTTCCCCTTTATTTCTCCCCTCTGCTGGTGTCAGTTCCCAGTTTAGTCTGATGCTGTCTGAAGGGTGAATCAAATCTGGAGAGACACTAAAACTGACCTGCAGTGTCTCTGGATTCTCTCACTAGTTATGGGATGCAGAGGGCCCACCAGCCAATAGCATATAGCAGAACAAATTAAATCTGGTAATTGTATACTTCCAAGTGCATGTAGGAAAATGTAAATACACAAAGGGACACCTCTGTATTAAGATTGAGCCCTCAGATCTCCAAAACACTGTATATGTAATATTGTAGTGTCACACCCCTTCTAGCTTACTCCTTGTATTGTCCCAGACAGACTGCAAGGACCAAGATGATTGGAGCTTCTGAGAGAAATGATCAGAGGGAGAAATGTCAGTCCTAAATGATAAATGTTTGCAGGCCAGCAGCATTGCCTCATGGACTTTAATAGCTCACCCTGGAATTTCCCTGAACATCTCACGCTGTCGGGCCAAGAACCTGTCTCCATCTGGTTTCTATTCCAGACACAGAGAACAAAACACACACACACACACATACATAAGCCTATCAATGCATAAACACACTCACACAGCATACCACAAACATACACACATTTAAACATACACACAAACATAAAAAATATGGAAACATATACTGACTCATAGACTCTCCCATACAATAACACAAACACACTTAGTTCTTCCATCCATACAAACACTTGAAAACATAAGCACATACACACAACCACACAAGAACCCCCCTCACAGACACACGCCTATAAGCACTCACAGAAAGACACAGAGAGACTTACATGACAAAGACATAGGAAAAAATCTCTCAGACAGTTTGTGAGTGTGTTAAAGGGGAAGAGACTGGATTTGAAAACACTTAGCTAAATTCTGCTCACAGATACACTGGCCTGAATCCAGAATAAATATCCTGAACAAATCAGAATTATTCAAAAATTTTGGTGAGCATCTGAAAACAGAATCAGACCCAACAGGGAGTGGGAAATATTCAACCAGTTTAGAGAGCTGGTCCCCTGCTTTTATCAACCCTTCCTTCATTGTCCATCACAGTTGTCCCTGGTACAAATTGTACCTTGTACCTTCCATAGATGTGAGCACCAATTAACACACAACAAAGCTGGAAATTCATTTCCACTTCCTATGTCACTTATTTCTTTGGTGATCTTGGGCTGGTCACTTCATTGTCAGGTGCTTCAATACCCCATGTGTAAAGAAATGAGGTTAATACAGTGATGGAAAGATTTATCATCATACACACACAGACACTCACAGACACCCCTTCTTTTCTCCCCCTATCCCTGACACACAAATAAAAGAGAGGGGCAAACAGAAATACACAAACACACATAAGCATGCAAGTGGACACACATATCACTGTATAACCACTCCATAAAAAGCACTCATAAAGGCAAAGAAGCCAGAGCAAAGACATAGAACAAAGACATGCAACTATATAAGACCACATACACACAAGGAAATGCATTCACACACAAAAACTCTCACATGAACACACATAAACTCAAACAGACACAGAAGTATAAATAACTGTGTACTGAATATCAAACATAAAGATCACGGACCAATTTCTTCTATCAGTAACATAGCTCTATCTGTAAAGTCAGCTGCAAGCCCCACTCCAGAGTCTGGCAATTAAGACACAATGCAGTCCAGGCCCGCCTGGTGAAAGCGATCCCAGCTCACCTTGGGGAAGTCACTGTCAACTCCGCCATCCCTGGTACCGACAGCCTGCTGAGACCTGATGTCGTAATCACAGACGAGGACCAGAAGATTGTCATGACTGACAATACAGTCCCCTTTGAAAAGTAAACCCCAGCCTTTCTTGGCACCCTGGCCTGAAAAGAGGAAAAATATGCTCCCCTAGTTGACACCCTGAGAGCCAAGGTTTATGAGGTCTAGATCCATGCCCTGATCGTTGGCACCCTGGGTGCCTGGGACTCCACCAATGAATGTGTGCTACTGGCCTGTGGTGTCGGATGGCGCTGTGCCCGGTTAATGTGCTGCCTCATGGTGTCCGACACCACCAGATGGTCCAGGGACATCTACATCGAACATATCACTGGGCACAGACAGTATTAAGAGGCGTAAGCAGGACCAACTCCACATTCCCCACCAGGGGGTTCCACAGACCTCCCTCCTTCTGCACAGGAACATTTTTCCTAATGGACCCTTGACCTACCTAAAGACATTCCAGGATAACCCACTCTCAGTAACATATGTGCTTCCTTTATACCACACTTTGTATCTTTTCCACAACATTAACTAAGCTGCTTATCCCAAATCTCCAAACTCTTGTACCTCAGACCCAGAGTCTCTTGACTTTCCCCATCAAGGAAGTTGTAGTCCATGTATCGGTTGTACTTGTCATCCATATCGTAGCCTGTTCCTTCCCAAAGGACCTGTACTCTGAACCTGGATGCCCAGTCACTTCCTTTATCTAACACCATGATTGCCTGTTGCTTTTTAATATTCTGTTAATAAAATATTTGAAGTGGGTTAAGAATTCACAAATATGGTCAGAGTTAGAACTTATATTAGGTTTAAAGCCAGCTAATTTCAGGTTAAGAAAAGTATCCAGGTGAGGGTTGTATCCTCAGGGTTAGATTTGGGATTTAGGGAAGAGATAAAAAATACGTGGATTTGATCTCCATAAATTCAGGTAGAAAGCTCAAAAGCAATCCTCTAGATGCCCAGCTGTGAGAAGGTGGGTCTTAGTCCATCTCTCCCAACCTCAAAGACAGAAATTGCATTTACACTAGGAAACAACGGGTATCTTTAATAAGGAGGGGAATATCCAAATAAAGGTGACAGATTCCTGTTTAAATCTGTCCCTTTCTCTGTCCAGGCTGCACCCAGAGAGACAATGCGCAGCCCCTTGTGTCTGTGCTGTGACCAGCCAGTCCCCGCGAGAACTTTCCCCTCCAACTCCAGGAACAATGAGACTTTGGCTTCACTTAGTGATCGTTGCAGCGGCTTTGGAAGGTATTTTTTTTCCAAAACAAAACAAGCAAAAAAAAAAAAAAACCCTGTAGAAGAAAAAAAATCTACTATTCTATTTGAATTAGTCATTCCCTGATTTTTAATACATCTTTATTTCTAGGGGTCCGCTCGCAGGTGTAGCTGGTGGAGTCCGTAGGGGATGTGAAGAAGCCCGGAGACTCTCTCCGCCTCTCCTGCAAAGCCTCCGGCTTCGACTTCAGCAGTTATGAGATGCACTGGGTCCGGCAGGCTGCCAGGAAGGCACTAGACTGGGTGTCACTGATTACCGGCAATGGGGGTACTACCTACTATTCCTACACAGTGAAAGGGCGATTCACCATCTCCAGGGACAACGCCAATGACCTGATGTATCTGCAGATGAGCGGCCTGAGGGCCGAGAACACCGCCCGCTATTATTGTGCGGGACACACAGCGCGGGGAAGCCCGTGTGAGCAGAGGCAAAAACCAATCTCTGCAGTTCTTAGAGAAGGCGATGGGAGCACCCAAAATCTTTAAGCAAAAATGAGATCAGTTACGAAAGAAGAGACAGAAACAGCAAACCCTTCTTCGTCATTGTTGCTTCTTCTTTGTTGTTACTGAAGTTCAGTGAGTTTACAAAAGTTCCCACAAAGGACAGAACATCCAGATTTAAGGCCCTTCCTCTTATTTTCCTTTCCTCTCCAGAGAACCAATTCTGAGCGCACCCACAGTCTCTCTGATTCTCATAGATTCATAGACGTAGAGGCCAGAGAGGAGCAGTGCGATAAATTGGTCTGATCTTCTGTATAACACAGATCCTCAACCTGAGTCATTCGGGTGCAAGCTAACACCCTCCTTAATGAACCAAGCTGTGAGTAGGATCATGCTGTCAGTGAGCCATTCAAGCAGAAAAATCGAGATCTCTCAGCTTTTGGCATGGGAAACCACCCCACCACCCCTTCCGGTTTGTTTCCTTGTAGTTTTTTGACTGGTTGGTTGGTTTTATTTGTTAGGTTTATTTCCTTTTCAGTTTCTTTTCTTTCTTTTCTTTTTCAGTTGCATTTTTTCCCCCCACCAAAAGTGGCTTTACTGGAACAAGGGACATTTTTCCTAAGGGAAAATATACTTAATTTCAAATGAATAAATAAAGTATCCTCCAAAATATTAATTCTCTGCTTTCAATTATAATGTGAAAAAGGGAAGGCAAGGAGAATGAGAAGGGGGCTGAAGCATCCGCTTCTTCCATTGTCAATGAGACAGCAAGACTGAAATGGGGCAGTGTGGCTGAAAAATATTGATTTTCAACTCTGTGTCTACATAAACTGGTCACTTCAGAGAGAAACGGCAAGTGTACTTTGACTCTGGCAACTCCTCCTGAAATCTTTTCGAAAACTCACTGGGAAAGATTTCAAAAAGAAAAACAACCATGAAAATGACCTCTTGACATGCAACCCCCTTGGACTTTGAGAGGAGGTCCCAAAGAAGGCTTACCTTCTCCATTTGAGACATAGATGAAGACATATGTAAATACTATAGTTTCTAATATCAGTCTTCTTGTGTGAACTTGGGCAGGTGACTTGGAGTCAGATTTTAAAACTTTTGTTAGAAAATGCTGTAAAGAAACAGACAAGCATAGGCTATGTACACACTACAAACTTGTCCCACAATAAAATCTATTGCGGGACAAGAAAAGTGCTATATTTATAGTGCTTTGGTGTGTACACACCTGCTACTTAAATTGCAAAATAGCGTCCACCGTGTGAACGCTCCTTTGCGATACAAGAGCAGTGCATGGTGGGCACCTGTCCCACCATGCACTGCCCACAGCCAGCCCCCTAACTCAGTCCTGGGGCTTCGAGTGGTGGTGGGAGCCCCTGACGCCACCTGAAGCCCTGGGGCTGAGCTAGGGGGGTGGCCCAAACCGGTGAGAACGGCCGGTTCATACCACCCCATAGTGAAGCCCCGGGGCTGACCCAAATGGCGAAAGCAGCTGGGTCAGGCCACCCCCCTAGCTCAGCCCTGGGGCTGAGCTAGGGTGGTGGCCCGAGCTGGTTGCTCTGGCTGGTCCAGCCGGCCAATCCCCCAGCCATGGAACCTGGTATTTTAATATGTCAATTTCACTGCTCAGCTAGAGCAGTGAAATTGACATATTTGACAGCTCCAATGTCCCAGAGTGGCCCGGTTTGGCACTCTGGGACATTTCCGGAGGCTGTCAACAGCGCAAAAAGCGTCCACACAGGCTGTACCACGGAACAACTGTTCTGTGGTAAGCCTTACCACGCTCGTTTGGGGTGGTTTACCTGTTGCGCGGCAAGATGCTGTTGCCGTGCAACAAGAAGCTTTCATGTGTGGACGCTTTGATAGCTATCGCACAGTAAGGAGCCTTACCGCATGATAACTCTGTAGCGTGTACAAGGCCATAGTGTTAAACATAGTGAGTGACGGGGCATCAAGGTTCAGATTACAGGTCATTGAGAAGGAACCTGTTACGGCATAGATGGCAAGTATAACCAGCATATGAGCTACAGAATCCTTGATGAAGAAAGTCAAAAGACTTTCTCCTAAATGTATCTACATTTCCAAAGAAGGATATATGCACCTGACGAAATTTAGAAGGCTCCTAAATTCCATTGAGACTAGGAGGCATGAAAGGCCTAGACACTTTTGTAGATCTGACTATATGCCTTCCTTCATTTCAAGCCCCCTAAATACCAGAAAAACTCTGTGGATTGGTGCGTAGGTCCCGGCTTTCTTAAAATAAATAACACCATGAGCGGGTTCAATATGGCCTTGTACACATTAAAGAATTATTGCAGAATAAGCTGACTTATTGCAGAAAAACAAGCCCCCACAGTACACACCTGAATGATCCTTGTTATGTTACAAGTGCCCTGTTATACCAGAACAATAATAACACTGTGCGAGAGACATAATGCCTATTGTGGAACAGCTCTTGCACTGTAAAGTGTGTGTGAACACTGATGGAATTTTCTTCTGTAATAAGTGACCTCCAGAAATGTCCCAGAATTCCAAGCCTGACCACTTCTGTCTTCCGCTTGGACTCCGCTGCTCTGATGCAACTAGTCCCTCCCTCCTGTGAGTCCCAGGAACTTTTGATCTTTTTCCTGTTTTTCTGGGGCGACGGTGAAAAGGGGCATGAGTTGTTAGTAGCTATAATGAATGATGACAAGGAAAAACAGCATCCTAGGGGAACTGGTAGGATAGGTGCCCACAGTTCAATGCTCTTTCTTGCAGAAATGCAAGGAGCAGTGTGGACACTGCTTTGCATTATAAGGAGCGCAGTGTGAACACATAATTACACTATAAATACAACACATTTATTATAGCTCAAAGATTTATTGTGGAACAATTTTCTAGTGTATACATGGCCTATCTCTGACTATTACCTGATTTGGTTCAGACAGGAGCCTGGAAAGGGCCTGGAGTGGCTGGTCAGCTACTGGGAAACCTGGGCAGAGTGAATATTATTCTTCCGCAATAAAGGGGCGCTTCACAGGCTCCAAGGACAGCTCCAATTTTACCTATAAATGACTAGCTTGAAAGCCGAGGACACACCATGTATTACTGCATGGGAGACACACTGCAAGGAAGCCAGTTTGCCTTAGACAAAATCTCTGGTTGCAGTCATTAGTGAAGTGGTGTGGTGTTGCAGTCCTTCAAGGTCTATAAGGGAAACTAAGATCAGCTATAAGGGAAGGGCTAACACCAACAAAGCCTTCTTCTTCTTCTTCTTCTTCTTCTTCTTCTTCTTCTTCTTCTTCTTCATTTTACTGAAGATCTAAAAGTTTACACAAGGACAAAATATTCTTACTTGGGGCCCTCCCTCTTTCTTTCCTTTCCTGATCACCAATTCTGAGCCCACCAATAACGAGTTCCCAATAACAGGACCAGTACTATCTGGTCACAGCTTGCAACAGCTCACATAGAGACCCTGAACAGAGGAAGGCAGGGAATGCTACATACACCAAGGCCAAGGCTTCCAGTAAACAGCCCACATATATAAGGGTCCCCGCAACTGGGTGGAGGTGCGCATGATTTGAGACATGCCTGTCTCCATGTGTCTGCCTGAGATCTCAAATAAACCTTAATGTGCTTCTCCGCCCTGGTGTCGTTATTGGTGCTGCGCACTCCGGGCAATGAACCCCAGACTGTTGCTAGCCCCAGCCCGTCCACGGACATCCCATCTGCAACACTTCTAACCACAAAGTGCAGCTGACTAATACTGGATAACAGTCACCTGCTATTTGACCTGTCTTCATTTGCCGGTGCTCTGAGTAATCATTTATGAAATTGAATATAATAATCTGTGAATAGAAAGAAAAATTGACATCACAATGGTAATATCTGGTTGACCATCATTGACAATATCTATCTATCTATCTATCTATCTATCTATCTATCTATCTAATCTCTGCTCATCCAGAGGAATCACTTTCCTATATGAAGAGGGGCTTATGCAAATCAAATGTTAAACACCTGTTTTAAATCCTGCCATGTCTCTGAGCTGGCAGCTTCCCCCAGAAGGAGACACTCGATTTCCAACACTCTCATGTTCACTCTTTCCAGCAGAATTTCTAACTCAAACAAAACACAGGAAGATGAGATATTGGCCAAACTTAATTCACATCTTCTCTGTTCTCCCTGGTACCTAGCAAGGCACTGAAGTGTATCCTGGCTCTGATGCCTGAGTCTGGTAGTATCAGAGCTGTACTAGGGTAGGGTGGATTGGGCCGACCACTCAGCCCCCACACTTGG
>ML688071.1:0-13184 GCA_007922175.1 Pelusios castaneus | reverse complement strand
GCCTCACTTTGCAAGGACAGAAGGAATATAACTCACAGCAATAAATCTCTCCCCTATGGTGACTGCAACCAGTAGGACTCCAGGAGTTGGGGTGGCTTACAAATAAACATCACATATCATGGGGCTCATCATTAAACTGTTAGAGTCGGCAACACCACTTTATTCATGTGTGAGCTCCCATTGAGTCCATTAAGTACCTGTGCCTAGAATTCAATGGCTCTGCCATGTACACAGTGGTACACATCCACATTCACACAATAGTACACATCCACATTACAGGATAGGGGCATTTTAGTATTTGAGGTTCCCAGGCTAGAGTCACAAGACTTTTAAAGACAGTGGAGTTTTTCATATATTTCCTCCTAATGGCAGAACTACAGAGTTGTGAATGCCTTAACAGTACTGCAAGTACACATTTATGCTTTAGAATAAAACATATCACAGGGGAGTTGTACTAATGGAAAACCCAAGAATTATAAACTTAGAAAAATCCGAGAAAACATTTTTTAAAAATTGAAATGTTATTGTATGAAATTACACTGTGAGGACACAACAGCAACCTAACCCTGCACTGTCGTGATATGGTGCAATTAACATATGATTGTGATTAAAACATTGTTATGTTTGAGGAGCCCAAATTGGATTAGAAACATTTTTAAAACACACATTGGAGTTTCCCCATATTTTTCCCCTAAGAACCGAATTAGAGTGGTTTGGGTGCTTTAACAATATTTTTCTTATCTTAGAGAATTTGGGGTTTGTTTTTTTTTAAGTAAACCTCTGTTCTGAATTTCCTTGGTTTTACAGGTTTGGGTCTGGGTTAAGAGTAACATCCCTATCGCATCATCACTCTTAATGTAAGAAGAAGCACTGATATCCTAATGCCTTTTTCTGGGAATTTGCCGAGGTTTAATTGTGTGCGCGCCTTTGCATGTGCAAGTTTCATAGCTGAAGACTAAAAGAAACCTAAAACAATAGCACAGTACGACATGAAAAATGGTATGCAGATATGTAATATCATCCTTCCTTCATTTTATTTTAATTGGGTTAGGAGATTTTTAAAGCCAGAAGTGATCATCTAGCCTGACCTCCTGAATAACAGCAGCTATAGAATCTATCCAATACATCCTGTAAGATGCCCAGAACTGCTGTCTGAGCAAGAGCATATTATTTAGAAAGCTCTCCAGTCTTGATTTCAGAGGGCAGCTTTAGTTGTGCCCTGAAGGATGCAGAGCACATCTGCTAGTTTGCATCACCAGACCAGCCAAAATGTCCTGGTAAATCCAGCCCTTGGTTTGTAATTCACTTCTTGGTTTGGGAGCTGTTAGTGAGATTGATGCTGTATGAAAGAGGCAGGGAGAGGCCAATGCAAGTCCCTCTGTCTGTGCTCTTGAACGATTTCATGGCTCATACTAGGCTGAGCAGGAGTGCTCAAAAGGTTCATCAAGGTGCTGCTTCAACTATCCTACATGGTGAAATTGCACTGCTGGGGGACCTGATCCAAGAATGCCAGGGTACGCCAGCTGGATGGTTTTTACTCTTCAAGGAGCAAACAATTTATTGGGTGACCTGTTTTCCCCAGTAACAAATGGAGAACTGAGACACAATGAGATTAAATAACTCGTCCTGGGTCACACAGAGAAACTGAGGCAGAGCCAGTCATCAAACCCACATCTCTCAACCACCAGTTTAGTCACTTCAGAAGAAGCCCATTCTTCCTCCGTAAGGGCCCCTGCAATATCCGTGCACTATTCGGTTATGATGAGATAATATCTCCTGGTTACACTGAAGACTCAGAGGATACAAATGCAGGACCAACTTGAACTCTGCCCAGGATGAAAATATCCCCACATCTGGCTGCACTGCCATACTTTGAAAGGCCTCATGTTTGAAAACTGGCTGTACACCATCGGTCGCATTTTGTAACCAGTGACTGGGGAGCTAAAACAGACACTGATTTGAAAAGGGAAGACTCATCAGGCCGTGTAGCACCACGCCCCCTGGGGAATTCTCTGACACCTGCTCTGGCTCTCCAGATCCAGCCTAAATTCTGCGGACAACTCTGCTATTGGCCAGCAGATGGCAGCCTTGTGACACAACACTGCACAGCTGGAAATTTCAGACCATGCAACCCGCTTGGACTCTGCAGGACTCACTGGTACAATGTGATTAAAGATGAAGGAAAATAAACGGTGATTGATTTCCCTGAGCACAATATTTTTGAAATATCTATAAGGCCAAACAGGGATCCCCTTGTCCCCACAGCTGAGCCCACAGTGAAACAAATGAGACTACCATGAGAATAACTGCTCCCCAAGTGGGTAAAAGGTTCATAACTCGGCCCTACCTTGCTACATTTTTGTAGATGGGCTTGTGTTTAAATGAATGGAAATCTGCAGGCTGCTCCGCTGCCCATTGACAGACTCTCTTCATTAAACACTGAATCCACCACTGTAACCACCTTATACCACATGAGCCTCAATCTGGCACTTCAACAATAGACTGGTGAGCAACTATGAGTAGTTCTTACATGCAACCACTGCATGAAACAGACAAAGATTTCATGCCACCATCCTGGGGCTCAGATCCTGTTCACTTCCAGGATTTGACCCTTTAGTATATTCACACAAGTGATTGTCCCTTTTCTGAGCACTCAGAAATGTGTTACTTTCCACGACGTCCTGATTGAGAAGCCTTTTTAGACACGGACTAGCAAGATGATCTCACACAGACTCCTCTTGCCTGGACATCAGGTTTCAAGGTAAGAGCTAATACAAAGGGAAGAATCCTTACATCGATTTATTAAATATCTTTAGTAACCTCATTTGTACTCTTCAACTGAATCTGAACTGTGTTTCTGCAAAAAGCTTTGAATAATTGTGATGTCATCCTCCTCTTTACCCCTATCCTATCCCAGCCTATCTTTTTTCTATAACCAGATTCAAAGGGGGAGAACATGCTCACTCGTACTGGGGGCGACACACTCTCCTGTTCCTCCAAATAAACGGATATCACAGACCAGTTTACATGGGGAGCTCGGATGAGCAGAGGCTCCCCAAGGAATTACTCAAATGTTTCTCTGAGCCCCTTGAGAATTAGGGGGATGAAGCTGCTGCTCCACTCCTGAAGGGGGCGCTCCATACACCCTCCCACTGGCCTTCTGTGTAGCTGGTGCAGATGATAAAGATCATGGCTCACAACCACTTTTGGGGTGGTTAGCAGTGCGAGCTCCAAACATCCTTTGTGTTTATGTCATGCAAGGACTGTAGCTGTGTCTAGCACCCGAATGGGAGGGCTCCTAGCACACCTCCATCCTTGCACACCCATGGAGGTGCCAGCATCAGTCTGTCCTAAAGGAAGGCCCTAGAGTCAGAAGCATTTGGACAAGTTAACAGCCCAACTCTCTCTTTAGACAAGGTCACTGTGGAGAATCCATAAATATTTTCGTGGCAGGGAAGAGAATAACTGGAAGGTAAATTGTGACAGTCTCTGGAAACCACTGCTAAAATGGTTGGGAGATTTTAAGGGCTTAGATAAAAGCTCACATACAATATTTCTGGTGCCCTCTTCATAGAGCCCCTTCTGTCTTCCATCCATAACACCATCAGTGTGGTAACTTTCCCTCAGAGACCCACCCTGCACAAAAGTAACAGGAAATGCCCTCACAACTAAAAGCAAATTTATATCAATGGATAATTTGAATATTCACTGAGGAAGGATGGTCCCTTGTCTGCATTGCTCGGTTTTCATAATGGTCCCGTTTGCACTGCATGGTGAGCTGTGTAGCATTCCCCACTGATACCTGTCAAGATGCTCTCACAGGCCCAGCTTCTCTGGATACTACTGCTTTGGATTCAGGGTGAGCAGTATTTCAATATGGAACAGGCTTCATAGCCAGTAAAATGCTAGCTGAGTTTAAAAATATGCTGCATTACTGATTTTGCCACCTGGTGTTAAATAAATTCTTAAATGAAAAATGCATTGAAATATCCAGCTTTCATTACTTGTAATAATGTACCATGACTACATGTATTCTCTTTCCATACCTAGACTCCTGTGGCCAAATTATTCTCACCCAGGCTCCAGAATCCCTGGCAGTGTCTCCAGGAGAGAGAATCTCCATCAACTGCAAAGCCAGTTCCAGCATTAGCAACTATGTAGGCTGGTACCAACAGAAATCAGGACAAGCTCCTAAGATTCTTATCTATGATTCTACCAACCGTTACTCTGGCACCCCAGCGCGGTTCAGCGGCAGCGGGTCTGGAACCGATTTCACTCTCATGATCAGCAGTGTTGAAGCTGAAGATGCTGGAGATTATTTCTGCCATCAACGTCACAGCCACCCCGTCACAGTGATACAGACCAGCACAAAAACCTCCCTGTGAACAAACACAGCTCTGTGCTTATTGTTTCTTACAGCTCCAACCAGCAGGATCAATTTTATGAATTATTGAAAATGAGAAACAGAAAGTAACTCAAAATACCCCTGGCATTTTGTAAATCTAGAATCCCAAGGCCATCAACGCACAAATACAGGGATCTGTTCGCCCACAATGGAAATCCTGCTGCATTCTGATGGAAACAATAACACTGCAATTGTTTCCCATTCGAGCTACCAGGAGAGTCTTTAGGAGGCAGGTTTAAACTCGGCCCCAATACTGGTGATGATATTCACCTGTGATATTGGAAAACTTGCTGTGGGTAGTTTGAACCAACCGGGCTTTAGTTTGGTTCATCACCCAAAAGTCTGCCCTTGCAATGCAGCCCCACTCCTCCTCCTTCACACAACACCACAGGAGATCAGGGATTTGCTACAGGTTCAGAGGAGAAAGCACCACCTAAAAACATACGAAAGGTCACACTGGGTCAAGACCAATGGTCCATCTAGCCCAGTATCCTGTCTTCCCACAGTGGCCAGAGCAAGTTGTTTCAGAGGGAATGAATACATCCTATTATTCAGTCTCAGCTTCTGACAATCTGAAGTTTAGGGAGACCTGAAACATTGGGCAGCATATTCCCCTAAACCATGTCCTGCAGGACCTCCATTTTCCTTGACAGTCTCCCAGCCACATATTTACCAGACCCATCCATGCTTCACCCGTGACAGCACTTGAAATCAGAGACTCTTTTTAAATGGCTTCTGGCTGAAGTAGGTAACAATTTATCACCATTTATCATTTCACAAGAGTAGAGAAGGTCTTATGTGTGGTATAGTCTCAAGGTTAAATTTTTAGTTTCCTTTTTCCAGTGATCACTACAGGAGGTAAAAGAGTTTTCCCTTCTTTAGTCCCCTCCCTTGAGGCCTCATGTGTCAGAGACAGACTTCAGTTATATCACAAACTACACCAACTATCTGCTGCCCATTCTTTTTAAAAATACATCGACTTTGCTCTCTATAAAGGCCATCAAAGTAGGACTTCTGACCCACCAGTGATTCCAATCATTCCTTTAGAGACAACTGTTTAATGAAGGCTTCTCAAAAACAACTGGAACTACAAGAAAACTATATTAGTTCTCAATCTACAAGGTGCTTTTTAATGACTATCAACTGATCAAAAAAGTCTTCAGGAAGTTCCTTCTTGTCAAAGCAAACAAATGTATTAATCATCAAAACTTGCAGGGTATCCATAACACACCACGCATTTCAACTAGATGCATCTAAAACGTTTCCTTCCATGTCAGGCCACCAAAAAAGACCCCAACACTGACATGAACACCAGGGTATTCAGTATTTGTGTTGTATATATAAAGAAAAAAACTTAGGAGGCAAATGTTTGCAGGGTTCTCATGATTGCAGGTGAAAATGAAACAACTGAATAGTCTCAGAGCTTGTTCTTTTTAAACTTAAGATGTGCTGCAGTCTAAAGTCTTGAATAACATATTCACACTTCAGGCACTTAACCTCTTGCTATGCTTACTAGCATCACCGGTTTTCCATTACTATCTCCCTAGGATCAACTGGGCAAATATTGATTCAACACCAGAATGTCTGTGAGGAACACAGCCACTGTCAGATGAAAAACCAGTTAAAGTAAATGAAATGCCAGCTAAAGTTCCGACACTTTGATACCAACAGAAAACTGACACGCTTACCTTTGATTCTACTAACCATTGTTCTGAAAGCCTAGGCCAGTTCAAGAGCAGTGGATCTGGCTCTGATTTCACTCTCACAAGAAGCAGGGTTCAAGCTGAAGATGCTGGAAAATATTACTGTCAGCAAAAGAGCATCTTCCCTCTCACAGGATTCCAATTCTGTCCTAATCCTGGTACGAATACTCATCTTTTGCTATTACCACACTTGCCATATGTTACTTATTTAGCATTTGGATATTTTCCAAGCCAATATGTGTTCTTTAAAGACAGCAAGCGGTCCAGGCTTTAGTTTCATATCTCATCCAAAAGGCGCCCTTCTGTGCAACCCACCCACCCATCGCTGCCCTTTAATACCACAGGAGATCATGGATTTGGTACAGACTCAGAGGCAAGAGAACCTGCTAATAAACTACTGGTACTACTTACGCTGCTCTATGACAGCTGGCACGAGGCAGAATAAACAACATTTTGAGGGCTTAAATGAAGCTTCAGTGGTTCATACGCCTTAGGCTGTCCAATTGTTCAGGGTCAATTTCACACAAACATATTTTATATTTGTTGCTATGCCGTTTTTGTGCATAAATCATGTTGTGGGGTCTTTCCCAAATCGATTCTGCAAATATGTTTTAGCCTATGGTACATATACAAGCTTTTTCCCTGGAGCAATTAGTTCTTTGTGATAAATGAGTGGCCACATGAGTCACACCATATTTTCTCTGCTCTCTGTATGGATGGCTGTATCTCAAGGGCTGCTGACCTGCCATATTATTCATTTTTATATATAAATCACTAACTAAAACCCCCTCTTTTTCATTTCACTTGCAGCAGCTGCAGAATTTTCAGTAGAGGACCACAGAATCCAAGGATCTACCCCAGAATCCAGGCTGAGCTTGCCCAGAGGCCTCCATGCTGATCAATGGATCAGAGAAGAGAATGAGACCTGTTTATTCACGCTGACTAATTGTCCGTGTCACTTTTCTTAAAGAATCTTTTCAAATGTGTCATTTCCTTTTATGTCCACTACACTGAGAAGGATCTCCACAGCCCCACAATTGAGCCTCATTACAGCCCACAATCAGGTCCTGATTCTGACAGCCCGATTGACGTGGAATAGTGCTCTGCTCTTTGAACAGTCCCAATGATTTCAGAGGTGCTATGGGAGGAATCTGGCCCTGTGGTAAACATAATACCACAGACCTCAGTGATTTCTCACTTCCAAATCCTGCTACTGCATCACACACTGAGGGGATTGTAGAGAGATGTTTTTTAAAAAGTGTGATTTGGGGATTCAGTTGTGAGTGTGGGAATTTGGAGATGTGCCCTGCAGGTGGAGGTTGGGAACATGTTCACTACAGAAGCTCCCCAGTTTGTTTTAGTCAAGTTTTACTCCTTTCTCATTCACTGGTTTGTTATTTAACAAACCCCAAGATGGGTTCAGGGATATTTGCATAACTCTGCTTATTTTGCGTCTCCATGCATGAGTGGCATTTCCCTGTAGCTCAGGGGACTTATAACAGCTCCAGGTCACACCTCATGCTGCATTGAGCAGCACCTGTCACTCCACAGCTCTCAAGATGAGGACACACATTCTGCTCGTCTGGGTGCTGGTTTTCTATACGGAGGGTAAGTGCCGGATAATAGAATTGTACAAAAGTGTATAAAGTGGTGGACAACAAGCTATGGAGAGTCACTAGAAGAAAAGTCAGGAATGACTTGTCAAATAGACGCCAGTTTTCATTTCTATGCTTCCATATGGTCTGTCTACAGAAACAACTGAAATAGTTTCATATTAAATAAAATCCTGGTTTATAACAATGCTATGGCAATTTAGACTATCAGATATTACCAGTGACACCCATGGATTTATGCTTTGATTTCTCCTCCAGATGCCAACGGAGACATTGGGATAATCCAGACTCCAGAATCCCTGGCAGTGTCCCCGGGAGACAGAGTCACCATCAACTGCAAAGCCAGTACAAGCATTGGCAATGAGATATCCTGGTACCAACAGAAATCAGGACAAGCTCCAAAGCTCCTTGTCTATGGTGCCTCCACGCGTCCCTCCGGGATCCCAGACCGGTTCAGTGGCAGTGGATCGGGCGCCGACTACAGTTTGACAATCACCAGGTTTCAAGCTGATGATGCTGGCAGTTATTACTGTCTACAGGATAATAACTGGCTTCGCACACACTGATTCAGGCCTGTACAAAAACCTTCCTCAGAGTTGCTTTATTACTTCTACTGCGGCTCTGAGTTTCGGTTATTCTGGCAGAGTCTTTGCAGGTTTCACAGCTCATCAGTGCAGAACAAATTACACACACTGACCTGGACATAAAATCATTGCACAATGAAGAGAAATTCTCCTATCTGTGCAGCGTTCAGATAGACCAGGTTAGAAGACCCCTCAGTAAACCAGGAGACCCCAGCTTGAAGGATATTGAAATAATCCACATTTCACCCAATCATCAGGAGTTGTTCTAATACATAACTGAGAATCATAGGGTTGGAAGGGACCTCATGAGGTCATCTAGTCCAACCCCCTGCTAAAAGCAGGACCATTCCCACAAAATCATCCCAGCCACGGTATTGTCCAGATCTTAAATATCTCCAAAGACCGAGATTCCACCTCCTCCCTAGGTAACTCATTCCAATGCTTCACCACCCTCCTTGTTTTTCCTAATATCCAACCTTAACCTCCCCAGCTGTAACTTGAAACCATTGCTCCTTGTTCTGTCCTCTGTTACTACTTGAGCAGCCTAGTTCCCTCCTCTTTGGAGCAACCCTTCAAGTAGTTGAAGGTTACTATCAAATCCCCCCTCAGTCTTCTCTTCTGTAGACTAAATGGGTGTGTCTGCACTTACAAATTAAGTCGACTTAAGCTTGCTTAAGTCGACTTAATATAATCCAAGTCTACACTACACTTTCCTTAAGTCAACTTAAGCAATTTGCTTAAGTTGACTTAAGGAAACCAAAATCGACTTAATGAAAATTAAGTCAACTTTATTAAACCTCCTTTTAATTCGACTTTAGGCTGAAGTCGACTTCCTAAAGTTGACTTAAGCCAGTGTAGACCTGGAGTAGCCCTCAGTCCACTTTAAGTCGACTTAGGGCTCTCCAGGACTCACCCACTGCCCTCCCTGCTGGGTGGGGGGCACAGTAGAAGCCTGGCATGCCCACCCTGCCCCTATGCCCTGCCTGGGTCCCTGCCCTCCTTTGCACCCAGATACAATGGGGCAAAGGCTGAGCCCCGCTGTCACTTGGCAAGGGGTGCCCTCCCTGCCACCGTGGACCTGTCCCAGGTCCGCCTAGTCCCTAGAAGTTCACCTAGGCATCCAGTGTGGACAGTGTAGATCGATTTTGTAGGGTCCCCTCTAAGTCGACTTAAAATTTGAGTGTGGACATGTTAAGTCGACTTAGCTAAGTCGACTTAAATTAACAAGGGTAGACATAGCCCTTGAGACCACTGCTCCTAGTTCTGTCTTCTACTACCACTGAGAACAATCTAGCTCCATTCTCTTGGAACTCCTTTCAATTTGGTTAAAGGCTGCTATCAAATCCCCCCTCACTCTACTTTTTTGTAGACTATACAAGTCTAGTTCCCTTATCATATCAGACAGTCTCCACATCTTTATGAACTACGGGTCTGATCTAAAGCTCTTAGAAGTCAGTGGAAACTCTTGCAGACTTCAGCAGACTTTGGGCCAAACCCTTAATTTTTTAGCTCTAGCTTTCCTCCACAGCCACTCTTTAAGGAGGAAAATCACTTGACGTCATTTAGGGGGTTCATGGTAAGAACAAGGTGGCTGACTCAGGATGGAGGGTCTATTATGGATGCACTCAGAGAGCTGGGATTTTCAAAGGGCACATTCAGGACCCATTCAGCTACATTAGGCATTTTCCATCACTCGTATTCTCTCTCTTGCATGCACACACGACCCTTTGTCCCATCTGCTGGTACTTTAGTGGCACATGTGATCCCCTTTACACAAGTAGCTATGGGGATCAATCACCCTCAAGAGTTTGTCCTATAGGGGACAAACAGGTCCACACTCAACCACTACAGTTCTAATTTCTCCACTTTAGGACACTGAGGATCTTGCTGTGGGGAAATATAATCTTCCCCTTATGCCACAGGGCATCAGGGAGATAGTATTCTACTTATGCCACAACGTGGCAGCATATTGGCTGTGTGGTCCCAACTTCAACCTCGAAACTAGTGGAAGTTCTATTGTCCTAATGGCCTCATGGCACCATGGGCAATGATTGGTGGATCTGTGACTTGGCAGATCCACCTCCCATGGGACCACTAACCCATGGACCCCCTGCAGCAATTCTCTCCATAGTGCACAGGGGTTATGTACTCTGACAGCCCGCCTCTTTCAGAGCAGCAAAAACACAGCAGCTTCCCTATGTCTCAGCCTGTCCACACTACATAGAGGATGGCAGGACATGCTGCTTAATGAAGATCTGTTCAAACAAGAGATCCAAACTGGCAGCCCATGTGTGGGCCAGAACAGTAGTGGCCCTTTGACAGGAGCACAGGAGGAGTGAGCCATGCAGAAAGTGTCCCCTACGGGGGCAGCCTACATAAAGGCTACTAACATGAGCCAGGAATGGACCCAGCGGAGGCGGCTTTTGGGTTGGCAAAGCAGGCGGCCGCCTAGAGCCCCGAGCAGTGAGGCGCCCCTTCACCTACACCTACCCCAAAAACCACGTCTGCCTTCTGCTCTATGGAACACATGGCAGGGGGCCAGGGCCAGGGCTGGGGGCAGAGAAGGGGGGTGTATTCCTGTGAGGGGACAAGCCTGTGGGGGCCTTGGCCCTGGCAGTGGGGGAGGCAGGACAGACGGGCTGGATCAGAGGCCAGGCTTTGCCTTTCTGCCCCACCCCTGAGCCGGCCGGCTGCTCTGCCCTGGGGATGGGGTGGGCCAGCCCAGAGACCCAGCTCTGCACTCCTGCCCTTCCCTTGCCTTTGGCAGTGGTGGGGTTGGGGCCCCCAGTGGGGCACAGTGTCCAGTTTTGGGGCCCCTGAAAGGGTGCTGGAGCCATGGTGTAGGCCGGCCATAAAGAGCCACGGCTGCGGGGGTTTCCAGGACCCCCAGCAGGGCACTGGGACTGGGAGGAGGGGGCCGGCCACAGGGATGTGGGGCTGTGTGGGCCCTGGGTGGAGCACTGAGGTCACAGGTGGGGACTCAGGATGCTGTGGCCGTGGGCGTGTTTTGGCCGGGGCACCAGTGGGGCAGAAAGCCCAGCTGCAAGGATCTGGAGCCATGGGGTACCCGGGGGGAGCGCTGGAGCTGTGGGGAGGGATGGGACTGTATAGGTGGGGTTTAGGGTCCTGGGTGAGACACTGAGGCTATGGGGAGGGCAGAGCCAGTGTCAGGGAGCCCTAGGGGGGCCCCCCAAGTAGCCTTTGCCTAGGGCCCCAGATAAGCTAAAGCTGCCTCTGGTTCACAGCCTCCATGTCTTACTAACCAATCACCTAGAAGCAGTAGGAAGCTAATGACACACCAGGGCGATCAATCTGCTCTATTGTAAGAGATGGAGTGGATAAGAACTGTCATACTAGGTCAGATCAATGGGTGCGTCTACACTTACACATTTAGCCGATTTAAGCTTCCTTAAGTCAACTTAATTTAAGCTGCACCTCACCACATTTTCCGTAAATCGACTTAAGCAGCAGTTTAAGTCAACATAAGGAAAATTAAAGTCAACTTTATAAAACCTACTATAAAGTCAACTTTAGTGGTAAAGTCTACTTTATTAAGTCGATTTAGCCAGTGTGGATGCAGATTAGCCCTAAATCAACTTTAAATTGACTTAAAGGACTCCAGGGCTTCCCCACTGCCTTCCCTGCCAGGGTGGCACAGGGCAATGCCCACCCCACTCCTATGCCCTGCCAGTGTCCCTGTCCTGCTCAGCCCCCATTGTACCCAGAAACAATGGGGCAAATGCTTAGCGCCCTGGCACTTGGCAAGGGGTGCCCCCCCTGCCACCGTGGACCAGTCCCAGGTCCACCTAGCCCCTACAAGTCGACTTAGGCATCCAGCGTGAACGCTCTAAGTCGATTTGGCAGGATCCCCTTTAAGTCGACTGAATTTTTGAGTGTAGACATACTAAGTCGACTTATTTGGCCAAGTGTAGAAATAGCCAATGGTCCTTGCCCAGTATCCTGTCATTTGACAGTGGCCAATATCAGGTGCTTGAGAAGTAATGAATAGATCAGGCAAATCATCCAGTGATTCATCCACTGTAATCTATTCCCACCTTCTGGCCAACAGAGGACATGGGCACTCAGAGCTCGG
Organism: Pelusios castaneus; assembly: GCA_007922175.1. NCBI lineage: Eukaryota > Metazoa > Chordata > Testudines > Pelomedusidae > Pelusios > Pelusios castaneus. The sequence continues at coordinate 786 of ML688071.1, read as the reverse complement.
TATTGCATCCCTAATGATCATGGCTAATAGCCAATGATGGACCTTTCCTCCACAGCCTTTATCTAGTTCTTTTTTGAACCTGTTAAGCTCTTGGACTTCTCAACCTGCCCTGGCAAAGAACTCTGCAGTTTGACTGTGAATTGTGTGAAGAAGTGTTTTCATTTGTTTCTTTTTAAACATGTTGCCTATTAATTTCATTGCTTGATCCCTAGTATTGCGTTACGTGAAGGAGTAAATAACATTTCCTCATTTACTCTCTCCACACCAGTCAAGATGTTATTGACTTCTATGTTATCCTCCCTTAGTTGTCTCTTTTCCAAGTTGAAAAGTCCCATTCTTTGTAATCTCTTATTATACGGAAGCTATTCCATACCTCTCATCATTTTTGTTGCCCTTCTCTGTACATTTTCCAGTTCCAGGATATCTTTTTTTTTTGAGATGAGGACAATCAGATCTGCACACACTGTTCAAAATGTGAGCATACCGTGCATTTATAAAGAAGAACCGTGATTTTTTTTGTTATGTCAGCTGTCCCTTTCCTAATGGTTCCTAACATTCTGCTAGCTTTTTTTTGACTGCTGCTGCACATTGAACAGATGTTTTCAGAGAACTATCCACGATGACTCCAGGATCTCTTTCCTGAATTGTAAAAACTAAGTTAGACCCCATCATTTTATATGTGGAGGTGGAATGATTACCAGTGTGAATTACTTTGTATTTAACAGTATTGAATTTCATCTACCATTTTGTTGCCCAGTCACCCTTCAAATTCTTCAGTCTGCAGAT
>ML688070.1:1575-15355 GCA_007922175.1 Pelusios castaneus | reverse complement strand
GGTAGCTGTGTTAGTCTATTGTAGAAAGACAACAGAGTCCTGTGGCACTTTTAAAGACTCAGGCCTTGTACACACGATCAGATTATCGCGCATTAAAGCTCATTACCGCGCGATAGCAACAACGGCGTACACACGTGCAACAGGGCTCTTGCGCGTTAAGTGCCTTGTTGCCGCGCAATCCAACAACCACTCCGACGAGAGTGGTAACAGCTGTTGTGGATCATATATTGCGCGTTTGAGCTCGTGTGTACGCTTACCGCGCATTGACTGGAGTCCGGAACTGTCCCAGCATTCCCAAGTCGTCCTCTCTGGTCTTCCCCCCACCCGCTCTGTGGCCGTGACGAAACTGTCCCCGCCCTGCCCCGAACTTATTCCCGGGATTTTCAAATTTCAAGTCTGTTTCACTTCCTGCTCTTTTCCTCGTGGAGTGTGTTTGTGCTCCGATCATCAGTAGCAATGGCGGCCCGCCGTGGAAGACGCGCACCCCTTTGGAGCACGGCAGAGGTACTGGACCTGATCAGCATCTGGGGAGAGTCCGCCGTGCAGGCGCAGCTACGCGGCAGCAGGAGGAATTATGACACATTTGGCATAATTTCTCGGGCCATGTCAGAGAGAGGGCATGATAGAGACACAGTGCAGTGCAGATCAAAGGTGAAGGAGCTCAGAATTACCTATCACCGAGCGAAGGAGGGAAACCGCCATTCCGGATCAGCGCCTGCAACATGTAGGTACTATAAGGAAATAGAAGCCATCCTCAGTGGGGACCCCACAACCACTGCCAAAAGTCCCGTGGACACTTCAGCCGCTCCTCGTCTGGTGATTGCCAGAGCCGAGCAGGATGAGGACGTTGTTGAGGAGGAGGAGGAGGAGGAGGAGGAGGAGATGGAGGATGACACGGAGGAAAGCGCAACCGCGTGTAGCCAGGAGCTCTTCAGCAGCCCCGCTGAGACGTCCACCCAAGGCTTGAACTGCAGCTTGTTCTCTGAGGCGGCAGAGGGGGGTTCAGGTAAGTTTCTCCTTCATTCAGCTCTGCTCCTGCTAAAATATCATTGTCTGGGGTGGGGGTGCTTGCGGGTCCCCGCAGTGCATGCTATTTACTCTGCATTCATTAGCAGGGCATCAATACAAGCAGTGATTGTAAAATAATCATCTGCATTTAGGTCAGAAAAGGTTTCCTCGATGTACCTCCAGAGCCTAATACTCAGGTTAGATGGGAGAGCGTTTGTGTCTGCGCTCCCAAAGACGGACACTCTGCCTCTCCAGCTGCAAAGCACAGCCCTGGGAACCATGGCAGCACACAGTGCAGCAGCATACGGTCCCGGCCTGCTACCGGCGGCATGTAGGAGATGTATTCTAGATGGAAGGGGCACTCTGAGGAGAGGGATATTGGGTTCCATCTGTGTGCCCTCTTCCGATTCTTAGCCCCCGGTAAGCCGTCTATTAGAATGTACCTTGTCTGCTTCAGCGCAGCGTAGTGTGTTGACCGCCCTGTACCTTCCAGTGGAATGTGCTACTGGAAGGTTACATTGGCTATCTATGCTATGTGTTAACAATGTCTATATTGTTATTTTTGTATTAGAATTGAGCTTCACAAGGCCGGTGTCTACCCCAGCTGACCGAATGAGAAACATTAGGCGGCGTTCTCGAAGAAACAGGGAGGATATGTTTAACGAGCTGCTGAAAGCAACACAAGAATCCGCAAGGGAGAATAGAGCCTGGAGAGAGGAATCCCAGCAGAGGAGGCAGAAACACAGGGACGAACTGATAAGCGTCATGAAGGAGCAAACAGAACTGCTAAAGAACATGATAGCTTTGCAGTCCCAGGCGATAAATGTCCGGGCTCCACTCCAGACAGTTCAGCCGTGTATGCCTCCCACACACCGCAGTCCCTCAAAGCATTTCTTTGAAGGCCACCCTCCACCCCGGTACAGGACAACATCCAGCCCCCCCCCCCCCCAAGCTACTTTTACGAGACCCGGAGCTACACCAACCTGTAACCCCACCCCCATCTTTCAGGTTTCAATAAAAACAGTAACAAATACTTTGAAGAATGCATTTATTTATACACATTATTGAAATGATCCTAAGGTGCACCTCATGCGTCATGGAACTTAACTAGGGAAGGGCATCATTGAAATGCTCCCTGAGTGCCTCCCTTATGCGAGCAGCTTCTCCTTGTGCCACCCTAATACTCCTAGTGGCTGGCTGCTCGAATGCTTCCTCGAGGCGCTGTGCCTCCGTAGCCCACGTAGGGGAAAACTTTTCTCCCCTACTTTCACAAATGTTATGGAGGACACAACATGACGCAATCACGGCAGGGATCTGGTCCTCCGCCAAGTCCAGCCTCCCATACAAACAGCGCCAGCGCCCTTTTAAACGGCCGAAGGCACACTCCACAGTCATTCTGCAGCGGCTCAATCGGTAATTGAACCGCTCCTTGCTGCGATCAAGGTTCCCGGTGTAGGGTTTCATGAGCCATGGCATCAGTGGGTATGCTGGGTCTCCGAGGATGACTATGGGCATCTCCACCTCCCCCACTGTTATTTTTTGATCAGGGAAAAAGGTGCCCCCTTGCAGCTTCCGGTACAGACCAGTGTTCCTGAAAATGCGGGCATCATGCACCTTTCCCGACCACCCAGCATTGATGTCCGTGAAACGACCCTTGTGATCCACGAGTGCTTGCAGCACCATGGAGAAGTAGCCCTTCCTGTTTATGTACTCCGTCGCGAGATGGTCTGGAGCCAAAATAGGGATGTGTGTGCCGTCTATGGCTCCCCCGCAGTTAGGGAATCCCATGGCAGCAAAGCCGTCCACAATCTCTCGAACATTGCCCAATGTCACTGTCCTCCGTAGCAGGATGCGATTGATGGCTTGGCACACTTGTGAGAGGGCTAATCCGACGGTGGTCCTCCCGACTCCAAACTGGTTTGCAACGGACCGATAGCAGTCGGGAGTCGCCATCTTCCATACAGCAATCGCAACACGCTTCTCCACAGTTAGGGCTGACCTCATGTTGGTGTCTTTCCGTCGCAGGGCAGGGGCCAACTCTGAGCACAGTTCCAGAAAGGTTGCTTTCCGCATTCGAAAGTTCTGTACCCACTGCTCGTCATCCCACAGCTGCATAACAATGCGATCCCACCACTCGGTGCTCGTCTCTCGCGACCAGAAACGGCGTTGCACCGTGTGCAGATGATCGGTGAAGGAGCTGAGCAACGCGGTGCTATTGCTCTGCATGGCATCGATCAGCCCCTGCTCCTCGGTGTCCTCATCTGACTCGGAGCTCATTGCGTACTGAGCAACAAGCCGAGATGTATTCAGAATGTTGAAAGCGACAATGGAGATCGTAGCAGGATCCATGCTGTCGCTGTTGCGATTGATTGCAAGTGGTGCGTTGCGTCACTGCAATGTTGAAAATAGGCGCGAGTTGCTATTGGCAACGAGGAAGACGCTAGGGGAACACAAAGCACCATGGGAAACTGAGAGTTTACCCATGGCGCTTTGCGTTCCTTTCCTTCATCCCATCATTCATAGCGCCGATTCAGGGAAAATGGAACGATGGGATAGGTGCCCAGAAGTCATTGCGCTCAACCGCGATAATGCATGTAATTTTATTGCGTTGCAGGGAGCAACGTGTGTACGCGTTGTCCCGCAATAAAGGTCACGTGAGTTTTGTAGCGCGATTGCCTTGTTGCGCTTTAATCTGATCGTGTGTACATAGCCTGAGTGTCAGACTGCCATTCAGCTGAATAAAGCCTGATCACACGCCCTCGGTCTCTGTCTATTTGGTCTCAGCTGGAGAACGAGCCTCAGGGTGGGGGGTGCCTATCAAGGTCCTCTTGACCTCAGAGGGCCCTCCTAAAATTCCCCAACAATTTTGGCGAGCCAGGCAGGAGTCCTCCAGCTCCTCAGTGTGGAATCGCAGAGACCCTCAACGCTCTAGCCGGCAACAGTGGTGAGTTCACCTATCAGAGCCTTGGGGGACACTGCGAGCCACAGAGAGGATAAGGTGACCCTGCTTCTTATTCTACAGGCGTGTGATCCTCTGAGAAGTGGGTGAGTACGGTGTTTCTCAACCCTCTCCTGTATGTGCATTATATTTTCTGAGACAATAGTGTTATATGTCTTTCTGGTATTGAAATATCTGGTATTCTGTTTGGAATTGAAATATCTGGTTCTGTGTTCTGTAAAAAGGGGTGAGTACGGTGTTTCTCAGTCCCTTTTATATGCGCATTATTCTGGTAAAAGAGTGTGTATTACTCAGGTTAAAATAGTGTTGTTCTAGTAAAGCATTTGTTAATTACTTGTTCCTTGTTTATTTGTTGTCTGTTTTGTCTGTTTGTCTTTAGTTCTCTCCTGCTTTCCCGAAAAACTGGGCGTACAGTCAGGTTCAGCGACCTGGCCGTCTGAGGCTTTTGCCTCAGTAGAGCTGTGCGGTGCATAATACCTTTCGCACAAGGGAAAGCAGCTTCCTTCTCTGTCACTAGAAATCTCCTGTTTCCCCGAAAAACTGGGCACACAGCCAAGTCTAGTGACTTGGCCGCCTGAGGCTTTTGCCTCAGTAAAGCTGTGTGGTGCACTCACTTATTCGCACAAGGGGAAACAGTCTTGTCTACCTTCCTGTCTTAAACATTCTACTGCCTCTCCGAACACCTGGGCACACAGACAAGTTTAGCGACTTGTCCGTCTGGGGCTTTTGCCTCAGAAAATCTGTGCGGTGCATTTTATGTCTCCTTTCGCACAAAGGAAAGGCAGTTCCTATTTCTGAAGTGTCTTTACAGTACTGATATATTCGGATAAGGAAAAGGGGTACCCACCAAGAGAGAGAAAAATGGGTCAGGGTATGGTAGTTCCTGAGACCAGTCCTCTCGGATATGTTCTGTCTAACTGGGAAAAAATTTCTGGAACTAATCTTATAAAAAAACCTAAGTTGGTTAAATTGTGTCAGGAGGTCTGGCCAGAATATACTCGTAAAAGAGAAGAGGTACAGTGGCCACAAGAAGGATCCTTTGTAGAAACAAAATTAAGGTACCTAAGGGGTTTCGTGGAAACCCCGCACCCAAAACAGATGGATTATTGGTATGTGTGGGCAAATGCTGCAGAAAGCTTCAAGAGACTTATTGGAGTTACTATGCCCTCTCTCGTAGAAAGTAAACCTCCCCCATATCAGGTTGTAAATAGGGATTCAGAGGAATGGTTCCCTTCTGCGCCTCCTCCTCCTCCACCAGAAATCCCCAATCAGGACTCCGCTATTTCCAGTACCGGTACTGCTTCTGTAAATTTAAATACTGGAGCATCTGGCTCGGGTAATGCCCAAGGGGGAGGGGGCGACGAGACCCACCGAGGGGGCCCCGCTGAGGGTACACGGTCAAAAATCCAGTTTAGACTGGACCCAGAAGATGCCAATGTGCAGGCGCCCTTGCGGCAACATCCTGTACCAACTCAGACTGGTATCTCTTTTGCTTATGTACACATCCCCTTTAATCCTCAAGATATCTGGATGTGGCAACAACACACTCCCAAGTTCCGGGACGACCCAGAGGCAGTAAAGCGCCGCATTCAGACCATTATTTCCAGTTATAACCCTGACTGGAAGGACATGGATCAATTACTCACTGCTCTCCTTTCCACAGACGAAAAACTCGAGGTTATAAACAGGGGAAATGGTTGGGCCGGGGAAGACAGTCATACTGATAGAGAACCCTGGCCCCCATCTGAACCTAACTGGGATTTAAATGCCCCGGGGGATGGCATTGCCGCTACTTACCGACAGAGACTACAGCGCGCCAGACAAACACTGTTGGAAGGTTTGCGACTGGCGGGACAAAAGAAATGTGACTGGTCCAAGGTCCAGGCTGTTTCTCAGGGACCCCTGGAGCACCCCAATGATTTCCATGAACGAATTACCACCGCTATCCGTAAATATGGAGGGGATTTTGACCTGAGTGCTCCTCAAAACAAAACCTTTTTAACTTCCACTTTTGTGGGGCAGTCTGCCCCTGATATAAAAAAGTATATTATTAAGTACCATCCAGACTGGAATACTAAAAGCCTTCAGCAACTGTTAGACCTGGCCGTGCATGTTTTTGACAGACGTCCGGAGGTCCAAAAACAGAAAAAACTTAAACTTAAGCAACAAGAAGCTAAACTTCTTGCCGCTGCTTTGTCACGAAACTACCCACCTGCGGCCAGGGGAAGGGGACGGGGAAGGGGCCGGTTCCCGCAGCAATACTCTAATCGGCCTCCACTCGTTCCCCAGCCTAATGATATGTGTAATTATTGTCACAATCAGGGACATTGGAAGCGGGACTGCCCCTGGCGCCCTAGAGGACCCCCACAGGGTCCCCAACAGGCAGTGCCTTCAATCCCACCGGCAGTACCCCCAAACCCTTTTAATCCTTTAAATCCTGAAGCTAGCACTTGGGTGCAGGGAATCCAACAGCTTCCAGCTCCGCCTTTTGAAATAGAAGATTGACTTGCGTCGGACCCCTCTTTACTTATGCATCTTACAAAAGTAAGAGGGAAAACCGATATTGAATTTTTCTGTAACCGTGACTGTCCTTATGTTCCTCTGGAAATCGAGGGTCAGGTTTATGACTGTTTAATTGATACTGGAGCAGATCTTTCCTCATTAGGTACAACAGCCAGGGAGGCTAAATTAGGAATAGCGGGCAGGGAAACTATCACTGGGGTTTCAGGCAAACCTTTTTCCGTCCCTCTCAGCACACATGCCAAAGTAAGGATCGGGCCCCTCACTACTGAGCATGCTTTCTTACTCTCCACCGGTGCCCCTATCAACCTTCTGGGCAGAGATCTCTTATGTAAGCTGCATGCTACAGTTGAATGCTCTCCAGAGGGAATCCGACTCCTCATACCTGGCGACAGCCTGCCATACTTGCAGCTGGCGCTTATAACCACTTCAAATCCCAAGGAGCTCCCGGAACCTTTAAAATCTCTTCCGGAGACTTTATGGGGATGGACTACCACGGAGGTTGGACTTCTTAAATCCGCTTTACCAGTTATCATTGATGTTAAGTCTGGAAAACCACCTTCGGTCCCACAGTACCCAATACCTCGAGAAGCAGAGGAGGGCTTACAGCCAATTATTGATAGCTATATCTCTCAGGGCATCCTAATAGAGTGCCGTTCCCCATGCAATACCCCTATTCTGCCTGTTAAAAAGCCAAAACTGGGAGAGGATGGAAAGCCTGTCTACCGCTTTGTTCAAGATCTCAGGGCTATTAACAACTATGTTATTCCTAAGCACCCAGTGGTTCCTAACCCGGCTACCATCATCAGCACGATTCCAGCTACAGCCACCTGGTACACTGTTGTTGATCTCTGTGCTGCCTTCTTCAGTATTCCAGTTCATGAAAGCTCACAATATCTTTTTGCTTTCACTTGGAAAGGTAAACAACTAAAATGGTCCCGCTTGCCCCAGGGCTATGTAGAGTCTCCAAGTTTGTTTTCTCAGATTCTGCACAAAGATTTGTCTTCCATCTCCCTTACTGAAGATACTGCCCTTATCCAGTATGTGGACGATCTCCTTCTTGCAGCCCCGGGGCGTGAACAGTGTGAGACTGACACTTTCTCTTTACTACAGGGGCTGGCAGAAAGAGGACATAAGGTTTCGCCTGGTAAGCTCCAATACTGTAAACAGGAGGTCGAATACCTGGGGTTTGTTCTCAAGGCTGGCACTCGCCAGATTTCTCCTAAACGAATACAGGCTATCAGGGATCTCCCACAGCCAACCACTAAAAGGCAAATAAGAGCCCTCCTGGGTATGGCTGGGTTCTGCAGACCCTGGATCCCTGCTTTTGGAGAATTAGCAAAGCCACTCAATGAGGCTACACGACAGGACAGTCCTGAGCCGGTGAAATGGACTGGTGATTTGGAAACCTCTTTTCATCACATAAAGCATGCCCTAATGTCAGCTCCTGCCTTGGGAATTCCTGATTATGCTAAACCTTTCTCCTTGTATGTGCATGAGAACAGGGGAGTTGCCTCCGGAGTTCTGACGCAGCCGTGGGGATCCACGCAGCGACCGGTTGCCTACTACTCTGCCCAGCTCGATCCTGTTGCAAGAGCTGCGGTCCCTTGCCTCCGCGCTGTGGCTGCTGCAGCTACCATCGTCCAAAAAGCGCAAGAATTGGTTTTGGGGCACAAGTTACATGTTAAGGTGCCTCACGCGGTAGAGGCTCTGTTACTCAAGCATAACACTCAGCATTTCTCTAACCAACGTTTAAATCGCTATGAAATCCTGCTACTTACAGCTGACAATCTTAGTCTCACCAGGTGCTCCACGCTAAATCCGGCTACACTTCTCCCTAACCCGGACGACGGGGAGCCTCACCATGACTGCTGTGAGCTAATCGAAATCCAGGAAAAACCACGCACAGACTTAACTGATGTCCCGCTCCTGAATCCTGACTACGTTTTATTCACCGATGGCTCTGCTTCAGTCATTCACGGTGAGCGGCATGCGGGGTATGCGGTCGTGACCGAACACTGGGTCTGGGAAGCAAAACCCTTGCGCCCTGGCACTAGCGCTCAGGCAGCCGAACTGGTGGCCCTACGCCGGGCATGTGAGCTCACGGAGGGGCGTACTGTTAATATCTATACAGACTCTCGTTATGCATTCAGTATCTGTCATGCTACAGGGCAGCTGTGGAAGCAGAGGGGATTTTTGACCTCTTCAGGACAAGCAATTGCTAATGCAGCCGAGGTGCACAGCCTGCTCCTGGCGATTCACAAGCCTTCCCGTATAGCTGTCATGCACTGCCCAGGCCACTCACAGGATGACACCATTATTGCTCGAGGTAATAACATGGCTGATGTTGCTGCAAAAACAGCTGCCCTGCAACCTGCGCCCTGCCTGGAGTATGCTCTCACCCAAGCCGAATCCACAGATCCTGCTCATCTCTACTCAAAGGTGGGGACTGAGGAACTGCACACCTGGAAAGATAAGTATGAGGCTAAACAAAATGACCAGGGGTTCTGGACTGTTCCAGATGGGCGTCCTCTTGCCCCACGATTCCTGCTACGTACCTTGGCCCAACAGGCACATAAACAAGGACATCAAGGAAAAAATGGAATTGCCCAATCTGTGCTTGCCTCCTGGTTTGCTCCAGGGATCCACATGGAAGCCGCCCGTGTTGCTAGTTCCTGCAGCACCTGTCAGGCCTTTAATCCTGGCAACAACAGGGAGCATCAAAAGGGAGGAAGACCTTGGGCATACCTCCCCTTCCAACGCCTGCAAATCGATTTTATTGATCTCCCTAAATCTCTGAATTTCAAACACTGCCTGGTCTTAGTAGACCAACTCACAGGCTGGCCAGAGGCATTCCCTACCAGAAAGGCAGACGCTGCTGCAGTGGTAAAAGCTCTCCTAAAAGACATCGTCCCGCGCTTTGGAATCCCTGAAGTCATTGAATCAGACTGTGGAACCCATTTCACTGAGACAGTGCTGCAACACGTATATCAGACTGTTGGCATAGACGCAAGGTATCACACCTCCTATCACCCACAGTCATCGGGACAGGTAGAAAGAATGAATCAGTCGATTAAAACCTTATTAGGTAAGATCTGCTCCGAAACAAAGCTCAAATGGCCAGATGCCTTACCACTGGCCCTATTCTCTATCAGAACTAGACCTCGAAAACCTTTAAATGTCTCACCCTTTGAAATGCTTTTTGGCAGACCCCCTGTGCTGTATAAACCTTGGAAAATGCCACATGTCAGTCTGTTGGGGGGTGATGATGAACTAACTAATTTCATCCTGTCTTTGCAAAATTCGCTTGATTCCCTCCGCAGGTCCGCTATCCTAGCACAACCGGTTCCTCTGGATTGCCAGCTGCACTCCTACCATCCTGGAGACTGGGTCTGGGTGAAAAGTCACAAAAGAAAGAACTGCCTTCAGCCGCGGTGGGAGGGCCCCTTTCAAGTACTGCTTACTACACACTCAGCTGTCAAGGTCGCTGAGAAAAAGACGTGGACTCACCATCTCCATCTTAAGCGCGCTGAGGATCCAACGGCCACCAAGGCGGGCAGCCCCACAGATCAAGAAATCACCGTTGTGCCACCTTTGTGGCTAAAGAAACTGGGTGAACAGTGGACAGTTAACCAGCCCTCCGGACCTGCATCGCACACTACAGATTTTTAAATTGATTCTATATGCCTGTCATGTTTACTTTGTATTTCTCTATTTTGTTCCTTATTAATTTCCAGGTTTCCTTATTCCGCTTGCCCACAGCGTGGAAAGATAATTGGTTCCTAAACATAACTCGTGCGGCTGGACAGGCCGTTAATCAGAGTGACTGCTGGATCTGTGCTCACTCTCCCCCACATGCGGCCCATGGAATTCCTTTGTACGGAATTCCTTTACCTGGTAATTTGTCTTGGTCCCAACTCTGGAAAAATACTGCGTTTGAGGAAACCGATAAACAAGCATGGGAGGTTTTTGTCCCACCTACCTCTTACGCTCTTTGTGTGCAACGGTCCCCTAGGATGCACCGCCCTCTAAATGCCACTTCTACTTCAGGTTTCTTTGTGGGAAATTTTTCTGACTGTAATGTTACTCACTTTGTCCCCACCCTCAGTCCCTACTTTAACATGTCATGGTCCACCCCAAAGGAGATGGGTTGGTACTGGCTTTGTAACACTACCGCATACAAAAGCCTTCCCCCTACCTGGTTCGGACGCTGTACATTAGGGGTCCTGATCCCGGCTATCACTATGCACAAAAATCATGAACTATTACCGGGCCTCTATAACAGGCCCACTCGTTTTAAAAGGGAAGACAACCCATTAGTAATCCGCCCTTCCCGGTTTCAGTCCTTTGTTCGTTGGTTCATTCCTTGGTTAGGAATCAGTGAATTAGAAAAAGCCATTGTTAACATCTCTGCCACCTTGGAGGTTATGGCCAATGCCACCACCGATGCTATCACCACACTACAATCAGAGGTTCAGCAATTATCTACTGTGGCGTTACAAAACCGTTTGGCTCTTGACTATCTTTTAGCAGCTCAAGGTGGTGTCTGTGCAACGTTAAACTCCACTTGCTGTGTTTTCCTGGATCAAACTGGACGCATTGAGACAGATGTTCACGTTATTCAGAATAAAATTAGGCTTCTCCACCAAATCAGTACCGATGATACTTCCTGGGGCTTTAAAAATTTATGGGATACCTTAACCAGTTGGCTACCTAACTTGGGGTGGCTTAAGCATCTGTTTGTTATATGCCTAACTCTCCTTATTTTTGGTTTTCTGTTTTGCTGCTGTCTTCACTGTTCAGCCTTCCTCCCCACCTTCCTCCCTCGGCGTCCACTCAGACAGCAGGCCCGCCTGCAGCTTAACAAATTCCAGATGCGACTGATCGCTGACCGCCGTTTTCTGGACGAGAAATATTCTGTATGATCATCGAGATTACATCTCTTGATCAAAAGGGAGGAATTGAGAAGGAAATCCAAGATGGAGTCTGTCTTGTTTGTCCCTGTCTTGACCTGTAAATTGATGCTACTCTGCTTGTTGTTAGAATGTTGGGGATGCTAGACTTACTGTCTCCTTTCAGTCATTAAGCATAGTTAAGAAACTAGAATGAACCCTTTTCTGTATGACTCCCTCACCATCAGCACGGTAAAAGTTTCTCAAGACCACTGAGTACCGTAAATTGTAATAACATTGGAGGGTACTTAGAACTAGTTGTGAGGATGACCGGTTTAGTGAAAACATCTTGCATATAACCATCATCTATTAACATGTATATGTCTCATAGTTATAGAACAAAGAGCTTAGTTCTGTCTTCTCTTTTATCAATCTTAGTAAATGTAACCCAAAAATGTATAAAAGTGTAAGCCAGCCTTTGTTTGGGGCGCTCTACCTTGGAGTTTTACTCTGAGTGTCAGGCCTTGTACACACGATCAGATTATCGCGCATTAAAGCTCATTACCGCGCGATAGCAACAACGGCGTACACACGTGCAACAGGGCTCTTGCGCGTTAAGTGCCTTGTTGTCGCGCAATCCAACAACCACTCCGACGAGAGTGGTAACAGCTGTTGCGGATCATATATTGCGCGTTTGAGCTCGTGTGTACGCTTACCGCGCATTGACTGGAGTCCGGAACTGTCCCAGCATTCCCAAGTCGTCCTCTCTGGTCTTCCCCCCCACCCGCTCTGTGGCCGTGACGAAACTGTCCCCGCCCTGCCCCGAACTTATTCCCGGGATTTTCAAATTTCAAGTCTGTTTCACTTCCTGCTCTCTTCCTCGTGGAGTGTGTTTGTGCTCCGATCATCAGTAGCAATGGCGGCCCGCCGTGGAAGACGCGCACCCCTTTGGAGCACGGCAGAGGTACTGGACCTGATCAGCATCTGGGGAGAGTCCGCCGTGCAGGCGCAGCTACGTGGCAGCAGGAGGAATTATGACACATTTGGCATAATTTCTCGGGCCATGTCAGAGAGAGGGCATGATAGAGACACAGTGCAGTGCAGATCAAAGGTGAAGGAGCTCAGAATTACCTATCACCGAGCGAAGGAGGGAAACCGCCGTTCCGGATCAGCGCCTGCAACATGCAGGTACTATAAGGAAATAGAAGCCATCCTCAGTGGGGACCCCACAACCACTGCCAAAAGTCCCGTGGACACTTCAGCCCCTCCTCGTCCGGTGATTGCCAGAGCCGAGCAGGATGAGGACGTTGTTGAGGAGGAGGAGGAGGAGGAGATGGAGGATGACACGGAGGAAAGCGCAACCGCGTGTAGCCAGGAGCTCTTCAGCAGCCCCGCTGAGACGTCCACCCAAGGCTTGAACTGCAGCTTGTTCTCTGAGGCGGCAGAGGGGGGTTCAGGTAAGTTTCTCCTTCATTCAGCTCTGCTCCTGCTAAAATATCATTGTCTGGGGTGGGGGTGCTTGCGGGTCCCCGCTGTGCACGCTATTTACTCTGCATTCATTAGCAGGGCATCAATACAAGCAGTGATTGTAAAATAATCATCTGCATTTAGGTCAGAAAAGGTTTCCTCGATGTACCTCCAGAGCCTAATACTCAGGTTAGATGGGAGAGCGTTTGTGTCTGCGCTCCCAAAGACGGACACTCTGCCTCTCCAGCTGCAAAGCACAGCCCTGGGAACCATGGCAGCACACAGTGCAGCAGCATACGGTCCCGGCCTGCTACCGGCGGCATGTAGGAGATGTATTCTAGATGGAAGGGGCACTCTGAGGAGAGGGATATTGGGTTCCATCTGTGTGCCCTCTTCCGATTCTTAGCCCCCGGTAAGCCGTCTATTAGAATGTACCTTGTCTGCTTCAGCGCAGCGTAGTGTGTTGACCGCCCTGTACCTTCCAGTGGAATGTGCTACTGGAAGGTTACATTGGCTATCTATGCTATGTGTTAACAATGTCTATATTGTTATTTTTGTATTAGAATTGAGCTTCACAAGGCCGGTGTCTACCCCAGCTGACCGAATGAGAAACATTAGGCGGCGTTCTCGAAGAAACAGGGAGGATATGTTTAATGACCTGCTGAAAGCAACACAAGAATCCGCAAGGGAGAATAGAGCCTGGAGAGAGGAATCCCAGCAGAGGAGGCAGAAACACAGGGACGAACTGATAAGCGTCATGAAGGAGCAAACAGAACTGCTAAAGAACATGATAGCTTTGCAGTCCCAGGCGATAAATGTCCGGGCTCCACTCCAGACAGTTCAGCCGTGTATGCCTCCCACACACCGCAGTCCCTCAAAGCATTTCTTTGAAGGCCACCCTCCACCCCGGTACAGGACAACATCCAGCCCCCCC
>ML688064.1:6412-16778 GCA_007922175.1 Pelusios castaneus | reverse complement strand
GCCAGCCACCGTGACTCCCTCGCTCTCTTTAGCCCGTCCCTGGTCAGACACGCTGGTATCGTCACACCAAGACTCTGCAGACACATTAGCTCCGTTTACACAGCCTGCAGCAGCAGCGAGGCTATGAACCATGGTTTGCAGGGCTCCTCCTACAGCATTAAAGATGTAGATGTTTGGGCTCAAGTTGGATTTCAGGTCCTGAAGCCCAGGGAGCAGGTGAGCTTCAGACGTAGGCTGCAGTCCCAGACACAACATCTATACAGCTGTTTTAAGGTCCTAGCACAAACCCCAGGAGCCCACGCCCGTCACCCCAGATCTCGCCTTGCTGCTGTGGGCCGTGTAGAGAAGCCCTTTGTGTTTATAACAAGAGACTTTCCCCAAAACCAAACACTCCATGTTCTCCTTGAGCTCAGCCAGACTGGCCTGAAACCTCCCACATTTTCTCCCCACGCAGGGGAGACACTGTAGGGGACAGCAATGCAATGTCACAGGCAGAGGGGGATGATCAGGGCCAGCATGGGAAGCATCTCCTGGTCATAGCTCTGGAGTCACAACCGGCTCCATAATAACACCCACCCACCTTGCTCCTCCTGAGACCAGACACCCCGGCTTTGCCAGCAGAGTGTGCGGGTCCCTCCATGGAGATCTCTGGCCTGTGGCGCTGCCGCTGCCCAGGGAGGCTGCAGAGCCTGTGCCCTGCTCAGACACCTGCTCCAGGCTGGGGCTGCCCGGACGCTCACCACAGATTTCCCAGGGCCCACATATATGTCATCTCCCAGCTCTGGAGCACCAGGCAGGGTGCTGGGGGGCTTCAGGGAGTGAATCTCTCCCTGGGGAGGGAGCTGGAGTCACCAGTACAAGGCCCACTTCAGTTACCTGCGAATGCTCGGGCTCTTCTGAGTCCTGGAACCAACCAGCAGAGAGAGAGATGAGAATTCACCCAGCAGAGTCCCCCGGAGCGGGGATCATGTGTGAACAGGGGCCTCCTCCCACAGCACCAGCTCTGCACAGCCTCACAACACACCAGGGTTCAACAGTCTCCAACTCCCCCTCGCCTTCTCTGTCCCATGTTCCCCTGCTGGGTTTCCCTCCTGTGCAGATCACTTCTCACCCACCCACCCACCCAGGGACTGCTTGATAAAGGGGAACAGAATCCCAGCCTCTGCTGGGCCCTGCCCTGGAACAGCGACCCAGGATCCTCACCTGTCTCTGCAGCCAGCCGCTCTGGAAGGAAAGAGAAAAACCCAATCACAGTGCTTGTTGTTTGTATTTTTGTACGTGGGTTTTTTTTTTCTTTTCTTTTTTTCTTGTTCAGTTTGTAGTGGCTGATTGGTGGAGAGAGATCAGCTGACCCCACCTAGGGGTGGGGCTTCCCTGCTGAGGGAGCTATAAAGGCAGCCACTCCAGGAGGCAGCGGCACACAGCTGCAGTAGCACAAAGGGCCAGTCAACAGGGCTGTGAACAGGGGAGTTTGAGGGGGAGTTTTGGGGGATGGGGGGTTTCTTGTATTGCTTGTCTTGCGGTGTTGGGGTTTATTTTGTTCTGAGTCGGATTAAGCCAAGAGCTATGGCAGATACAGAGGCAACCGTAGTGGACATTCAAGCTCGGGAAGCAACAGCAAGAATGGCAGGATGTGGAAGCTGTGGAATGTACTTGATTTTGGAGGGATTGCTTCCAAGGACCTATGTGTGCATGAAGTGCCGCCTCATTGGATTGATGGAGGAGAAAATTCGGGGGTTAGAGATGCAGGTGAAAACTCTCTTTGAGTTTAGAAGGGGTTTCGAACAACTGATGGAGCAGACAGGTGAGGACTTTTTAAGTGAAACGCCAGACCTGCAGATGGAAGCAGGACCATCAAATTGTGAGGCCAGAATACCGGGAGATGAAAGTGGCCGGTGGAAGCATGTGACTGCAAGAAGTCGGCAGAGGAAAAGACGGGCTAGCGAAGGAGAAATAGAGCTCAGAAACAGGTTTGCTGGGTTAGCAAATGAAGGAGCAGAGCATGTAGTGACTGATGTTGGGAGTGCAAGGAAAAAGAGAAGAGCAGCTAGTCCTATCCAAAGAGGGATGAGCCAATGGAGATTCCTCCTAGTAAGAGCCCTAGAAGGACTCGGGAGCGGATGCAAGATTGCAGAGAAAAACAGGAGGACTGAGGACTTGCGACCGGAACGCAGTGGGGATAGGCTAATGAATAGCACTGGTGCCAGGAAAAGGCAAGTGTATGTGATTGGGGACTCCTTGTTGAGAACGACAGACAGGCCTATAACCAGAGCTGATCCCGAGAACAGAAGGGTATGCTGCTTGCCTGGTGCAAAGATATGGGATGTTGATCTGAGACTGAAGAGGATCTTAACGGGAGCTGGAAAGAATCCTTTAATTGTCCTTCATGTGGGTACAAATGATGTAGATAGAGTCTCACTGGAACGTATCAAAGGTGACTATGCCAAGCTGGGGAGGACTCTCAAGGAAATAGAAGCTCAGGTGATCTTTAGTGGGATTCTGCCTGTCCCTAGAGGAGGACAACAAAGGTGTGAGAAGTCCCTGATGATAAACAGATGGCTCAGGCAGTGGTGCTGTAAGGAGGGCTTTGGCATGTATGGTCACTGGGAGGCATTCATGGACAGAAGACTGTTCTCCTGGGATGGACTGCACCTGAGTAGGGAGGGAAACAGACTTCTGGGAGGGAGATTAGAACAACTGATCAAGAGAGCTTTAAACTAGAGAGCTGGGGGAGATGGTTGGGAGATGCCCGAATAATCTCCGTGCCTGATATTAGTGTTGAGAAGGAAGAAAATGAAATAAGAAAGGACACAGAAATAGGGAGTGGCATGAGGATTACGAGAAGGAGGAGTAGTGTAAATGCCAGTCTAGTGAGTGATATTGTCTGTGGAACGACTGTGCTGAATCAGGCAAAGAACATGAGTGAGGCCAAGCAGCACAAACTAAAATGTTTATATACTAACGCGAGAAGCCTGGGTAACAAAATGGAGGAGCTGGAGCTACTGGTAGAGGAAGTGAGACCAGATATTACAGGGATAACTGAAACATGGTGGAATAGTAGTCATGACTGGTGTACTGGTATTGAAGGCTATGTGCTCTTTAGGAAAGATAGATATAAAGGCAAAGGTGGGGGAGTGGCATTGTATGTCAGTGAGGAGATAGACTGCAGGGAAATTCAAAGTGATGGAATTAACAAGACAGAATCAATCTGGGTAAAAATCATGTTAGGGAAAAAAACTACTAAAGTTTCCCCTGGAATGGTGCTTGGAGTGTGTTACAGACCGCCGGGATCTGATCTAGACATGGATAGGGACCTCTTTAGGGCCTTTAAGGAAGTTAATACTACTGGAAACTGTGATTATGGGAGACTTTAACTTCCCAGATATAGACTGGAGGACGTGTGCTAGTAGTAATAAGAGGGCCCAGTTTTTCCTGGATGTGATAGCTGATGAATTCCTTCTCCAAATGGTTACCGAACCAACGAGAGGGGATGCCATCTTAGATTTAGTACTGGTGAGTAGTGAGGACCTCATAGATGAACTGGTTGTATGGGACAACTTAGGTTCAAGTGACCATGAGCTAATTCAGTTCAAACTAATTGGAAGGATAAACAAAAATAAAACAGTGACCGGGATCTTTGACTTTAAAAAGGCTAACTTTAGAAAATTAAGGGAATTGGTTGGGGAAGTGGACTGGATAGAAGAACTCAGGAATGTAAATGTAGAAGAGGCTTGGAATCGCTTCAAATCAAAGTTGCATGAACTATCTGAAGCCTACATTCTGAGTAAGGGGAAAAAATTCATAGGCAAGAGCTGTGGACCAAGCTGGATGTGTAAGCATCTCAGAAAGGTGATTAGGAAGAAGCACAGAGCCTACAAAGAGTGGAAAAGGGGAGGGATCAGCAAGGAAAGCTACCTTTTGGAGGTCAGAACATGTAGAAAGAGAGTGAGAAAGGCAAAAAGTCAAGCTGAGCTGGACCTTGCGAAGGGAATTAAAACCAATAGTAAAAGGTTCTTTAGCCATATAAATAGGAAAAAAACAAAGAAAGAAGAAGTGGGACCGCTAAAAACTGAGGATGGGGTGGAGGTCAAGGATAATCTAGGCATGGCTCAATATCTAAATAAGTACTTTGCATCTGTTTTCAATGAGTGAAGTTGAGCTGGGGGGGTAGAGGTAGGGAAGCTAATGAGAATGAGATCATGAATGTGGAAATTACCATACCTGAGGTAGAAGCCAAACTTGAGCTGCTGGATGTGACTAAACTGGGGCGTCCAGACAATCTCCATCCGAGGATACTAAAGGAACTGGCTCATGAAATTGCCAGCCCTTTAACAAGGATTTTTAATGAATCTGTAAATTCGGGGGTTGTACCGTATGACTGGAGAATTGCTAATGTAGTTCCTATTTTCAAGAAAGGGAATAAAAATGGTCCGGGTAACTACTGGCCTGTTAGTTTGACCTCGGTAGTATGCAAAGTCTTGGAGAAAATTATGAAGGAGAAAGTACTTAAGGCTATAGAGGATAAGGGTAACTGTGATAAAATACAACATGGCTTTACAAAAGGGAGATCTTGCCAGACCAACTTGATCTCCTTTTTTGAAAGGATAACGGATTTTTTTAGATAAAGGGAATGCGGTGGACCTAATTTACTTAGATTTCAGCAAGGCATTTGATACAGTTCCACATAGGGAGTTGTTAAGTTACAGAAGATGGGAATTAATATGAATACAGTAAGGTGGATAAGGAACTGGTTAAAAGGGAGACTACAGCGGGTTATACTGAAGGGTGAACTGTCAAGCT
Source organism: Pelusios castaneus (assembly GCA_007922175.1). NCBI lineage: Eukaryota > Metazoa > Chordata > Testudines > Pelomedusidae > Pelusios > Pelusios castaneus. The sequence continues at coordinate 11,978 of ML688064.1, read as the reverse complement.
GGAGGGAGGTTACCAGTGGAGTGCCTCAGGGATCTGTCTTGGGACCCATCTTGTTCAACCTTTTTGTTACTGACCTTGGCACAAAAAGCGGGAATGTGCTAATAAAGTTTGCGGATGACATCAAGTTGGGAGGTATTGCCGATACGGAGAAGGATCGGGATACCATACAGAAAGATCTGGATCACCTTGTAAACTGGAGTATCAGGAATAGGATGAAATTTAATAATGGGAAGTGCAAGGTCATGCATTTAGGGACAAATGACAAGCATTTTTCCTATAAGTTAGGGACGCATCAGTTGGAACGGACTGAGGAGAAGGATCTGGGAGTAATGTTTAACCATAGAATGACTATGAGCTGCCAATGTGATGTGGCTGTGAAAAAAGCTAATGCGGTTCTAGGATGTATCAGGAGAGGTATTTCAAGTAGAGACAGGGAGGTGTTAGTGCCGCTGTACAAGGCACTGGTGAGACCCCATCTGGAATACTGTGTGCAGTTCTGGTCCCCAATGTTTAAAAAGGATGAATTCAAATTGGAACAGGTGCAGAAAAGGGCTACAAGGATGGTCTGTGGAGTGGAAAACCTGCCCTATGAGTGGAGACTCAAGAAGCTTGGCTTGTTTAGCTTAACCAAAAGAAGGCTGAGGGGGGATATGATTGCTCTCTATAAATATATCAGAGGGATTAACATCAGGGAGGGAGAGGAATTATTTGAGTACAGCACCAATGTGGACACCAGAACAAATGGTTATAAACTGTCCATCAAGAAATTTAGGCTTGAAATTAGATGCAGGTTTCTAACCATTAGAGGTGTAAAGTTCTGGAATAACCTTCCAAGGGGAGTTGTGGGGGCAAAAACCATAACTGCTTTCAAATCTGAGCTTGATAAATTTATGGAGGGGATGGTATGATTAGCCTATTTTGGAAATTGACCTATATTTGGCTACGTGTGGTGGATTTACAAGTGGCATAAGAGGGGCGAGTACGTGGGGTGGGTTCTGAGTTATTACAGAGAATTGTTTCTTGGATAACTGGCTGTTGAGACTTGCCCACGTGCTCAGGGTTTAACTGATCGCCATATTTGGGGTCGGGAAGGAATTTTCCCCCAGGGCTGATTGGCCTGGGCTCTGGGGGTTTTTCGCCTTCCTCTGTAGCACAGGGCATGGTTCACCTACCGGTGAATTCTCTGTATCTTAAGTCCTTAAATCATGATTTAAGGAGGTAAATAATTCAGTCGTAGGTTGGTGGCCTATTGCTGGAGTGGGTGGGTGAGGTCTTGAGGCCTGCATTTTGCAGGAGGTCAGACTAGATGATCGTACTGGTCCCTTCTGACCTCAAAGTCTATGAGTCTATGAGATGTCATGGTTCCCTGGTACCTAGACTAGAGGTCTAGAAAAGATGGGGACTAAGGACAAGGAACCAGCTTTTCAGAGGCATTGCAAAACTTTAAGATGCAGAGAGACCCCTGGAATTTTCACAAAAGCCAGAATAGGTGAGGTGCCTGACTCCTAAGAACACCAAAGGGATTTATGTGCCTAATTTGCTTTGGGGCTACTGAAAATCCCACCAAATCACCTGTTTGAATCAACAGGCACCTAAATATCTCTGAAAATCTGTCCCAAGGGGCTCAAATATCAGGGCCCAGATGCTCTGCTGGTGGAAATCAGGGAAGCTCCAATGACATCCAGGGAGCTGAGAATCTGACCCTGGGTCTGTGATAACGTCTCTCGTATCCACCAGCTACAAAAGGTACCAAGAAATGTTAAACGTGTCCTTTGGTCTCACGCAGGACGCAATGGAGGGAGACTCTCACTGCACAGAAAATCAGTGAGCAAAATACATGAAAATTAGGAACAACACACACAGCAGTAAGCATCAGAACCTGCCCCCAGATGACCAGAGAAACCACCGGTCACCCAGATCAGTGATTATGAATTATCTCCTCAGCGCTGACCTTCCCCACAGAGCCCTGCTCTGAGCAGCCAGGCCAGCTGAGGCCCCACAGGCTCTCCCAGGATCTGGGCCCCTCGGGGCTGGGACACGGAGCTCTGAGTCCAGTTCTGATCCATGGGGAATATGCACACACAGGCACTGAGAATTATCCAAACTGCAGCGTTGTCACTTCCAGCAGTCCCAGCTCACCTTGGGGGAGCCTCTCCCCTCATCCCAATAAAATATGAGGAACCCGCAGCAATGTTCCTTACTGAGAAATCCCGTCACAGCCCCCTGGAGATCGTTTTCTCGAGGGAAATCCTGGATTCTCTTTTCCAGCTCAGGGGACTTGGGCGCTGGATGAGGAAACGTCTTCTCACCACTGCAGGGACACGGGGGTGTTTAATCCTCTCCTTCCCCAGCCCTAAGTCCCCACCCCCAGAGCCAGAAAGGGGAGCAGGTGGGCACCAAGCCACAGGCAGCGCTAACAGGGTGCTGAGCTCTGCTCCCTGGGGAATCCAGCACCTGCAGAATCTGCCAGGGCCCAGCCAGGGGACTGGGGCCTCTCTCCGTCCAGAGAGAACAGCCTGGCACTGCCAGCCCCAGATACCTGGCCCAGCCCACATTCCCACTAGGACCTGGAGGGGTCGCTTCCAGGGCTAAGAGAGGGGCCCATTCTCCAGGTTAAGCCACCCCCCCAGCTTCTCCTCTCAGCCTCCAAGGGGACTGGTCACTGGCTAGAGGGTGGTGGGCTCTGGGACATGGACACCACCCCATTGGGACCTGGGCTGGGACAGTCAGTTCTTTCCCCACAGGCCCTTCAGCGTCCCTCACATGGGGGTGACACAGATGCGGGCAGGTCCCAGCTGGTCCCTTGGGGTGACAGGCCCCAGTCCCATTAATGATCCCCTGAGCCAGCCTGGCTCCAGAGAGGGCTCTCCAGCCCAGTGCTGTGGGACAATCCCCTTCCCAGGATGGGTCACACAGACACACCCGCAGGGTCAATTGGGATGGAGGGGGGCTGTATCCAGAGGGTGAGACCCTCCCACAGTCAGGGCACTGGGGCTGGGTTTGTAGCCTGCTCTCTGAGTCTCCTCCCAGCACGATGGGGTGTGAGGGGCAGACGGTGCCCGGACGTACCTGTTCATGGTGTTTCTGACACCCTAGAAGGGACAAGAGAGAGCAGAGAGTCAGTGCCCACAGCTCAGCCCGGCCCCTGCCCCACATGGGTCACTCTGCTCTCACAGCCCAGCCCCACAGGCTGCTCCCCAGTGGGGTGGAGGCACTAAAGGGCTCATGGGAGCAGGTTCCTTTCACACCAGCTGCTCTGCAGGGATGGCCGGGCCCCTGCGCTGAGTCCGGGATCTGGGAACTGCCTTTTACCAGCCTCCTCATCCCTCCCAGACGGCCCAACTCCTGTCTCTCTGCAGCCCTGGGGCCCTGACCCTGCAGCCCCCCATGCACCCTCTCTGCACTGAGTTACCCTGTGAGCCCCAGTGACACAGGGGCCGTCCCCTCCCTGCACTGGGCTCTGGGCACCTCTGACACTGTCTCACCTGCAGCAATTCAGGCGCTGGCTGCTGACACTTCCCCTCCAGCTCCGTGATCAGGGCGCTGAGCCGGGAAATCTCCTTGCACAGGTGGGCGGCGTTTTCCTCCCATCTCCTCCCGATCTCCTCGTCCAGCTCTCCCAGCCGGGCCAGCAGGAGGCGCTCTTGTTCAGCCACGAACTGGTGCAGCTGCTCACACTGGGACACCACCAGCTGCCTCTCCACCGCCGTCTGCCTCTGGGGGGCGCCGAGAGACATGGGGCAGGGTGGGGCACAGGGAGAGCGGGGGATTATGGGAAATGGCACACCACATTGTCCAGGCTGCCCACCTCTTTGCCAATATAACTGTGTCTACACTAGAGCTCTGGCCAGGAGTAAAATATGTCATGAGAAGTCATCTCCCCGCCCCCATCACTCTACCAGCAACAGATTTACGTGTAGATCAGGTCATGGTGAACAAAGCTGCTCAAACCACCCACTGGCACCACTGGAAATGCCTCAATCAAACCCTGGGATGAGCAAAAGTCCCCCCTGCTTCACCCTGACTCCTGCGACATCTGCGCACACTCAGCAGTTTTACTGCATGCCCCCATCCCCCCCAGCACCAGAGAGCAGAGCCATAGGCTGCTCCCAGCTACCCTGGTGTGACCCACTGACTCCAGCGGGAATTAACAGCAGGGGCACAGAGCAGCCTGACCCGAACCCCACTGACTGCAGTGGGGTCACTCCTGATTTACTCCACGTACCTGAGAGCAGAGTCTGCCCCTGTTTAAAATGTCCTAAACTCACGGACCCTGGAAATCCATCACCCTCTGAATTACACAGACACCGAACAGCGCAGAGACTCCCCCAGTTGCTGTCACCCCTGTGCGAACCTGCTGGGCAGGGCACCTACCAGGAGCCTCTCGCTCTCCTTGTCCCAGGTGGATTTCAGTCCCTGGAGCTCTTCTCTCTCCTCCCTCAGACGCTGCAGGCGGCTCAGGATTCGCTCCTGCAAACACAGACAGGGGCTCTGGGGGCTGGTCGTGTCCTTGGGTTGAGCCCAGTGATAACATCATCACTGAGCAGACAGAGACTGTAGGAGCACGTCCCCTTCTCCAGCCGTGAGCCCAGCTCCAACATAACTCCCCAGGCAGAGCTGCTGGGCCCTGCCAGTCCACTCCCAGCACCGTCATGCCCAGGAAGGGGACTGTAACGGGCAGGTCCCTGGCTCCAGTCCAGGGCTGGTCAGACCCAGGCCAGGGGCTCTGTCCCTGCAGACAGGCTGAGCCTGTAACCCCAGCCATGGGGATAACTGGACCCTACCCTGTACTCCTGGGCAGCCTCCTCGATGGGAACCACAGTGTGAGCGCGGTGCGCCCGGGATCGGTCACACACCAGGCAGATGGGGGTTTGATCCTCCTCGCAGAAGAGTTTCAGAGGCTCCTGGTGTCTCTCACACACTCTGCCCCCCTGGGGCCCTGGCACCGCCTGGCCGCTCAGTCCTTTCACTAACTCCACCAGGTTCCCCAGCTGCCTGTTGGGCCGCAGGTGTCTCTGCTGGGCCGGTTCTCTGCACTGGGGGCAGGGGAAGTCTGGCTCCGACTCCCCCCAGCACCGGCTGATGCAGGCTTGGCAGAAGTTGTGTCCACACTCAATAGTCACCGGATCTGTGAAATACTCCAGGCAGACGGAGCAAGTCACTTCGTCCTGGAAGCGCCCAGCCAGGTCCCCCGCAGCAGCCATGGCTCCTCCGCCCGGGAACAGCCGCTGGGTTAGTTTCACTTTCACTGACCTGACTCAGAGAAGGGGTTTGGCTGGTGCTGGCCGGGGCGTTTCCCTGCTGCTGTTCCCAGCAGGCTGGTGCTGAGCTGCGGTGAGTCACCCACAGTATCACATTCCAAAGGGGTAGCCGTGTTAGTCTATTGTAGAAAGACAAAAGAGTCTTGTGGCACTTTTAAAGACTAACAGATTTATTAATCGCATGAGCTTTCGTGGGAGAAAATCCCACTTCGTCAGACGCTTTGAAGATAGGAAAGTTACAGAGTGGGAGGAAATTAATTAGGTATAATGTCCAGTTGCTTGCATTTGGAAAGGAAGATGATGTC